>CAIGRN010030418.1:0-32409 GCA_903798345.1 Fraxinus anomala
ACACACACATATATATATAAGAAAACATAAAATTGGAAAAAAAAAAAAGGCAAAAAAAAAAAAACTCGTCACGGTGGCCTTGGGGAGCCGGGCGCTAGGGAACAATTTTCCAAACGGTGGCGCCGAGGTATCTCATTCTCGGGTTTAATTCTTCCAAAACTATTTTCACTATCCCAATGTCCTTTTCCAAGTCAAATTTTCAATCTTTGATGAAATTTGATTTCTATTAATTAGGACTCTCAAAACCAAAACTCTTTACACTTCTTCTATTCAATCAAGCACCAAATTATATGGAATTTGGATCACACCACGACACTTTTTTATATCGAGTGATCCGATCTTCAGCGAGTGGTCGTCGCCAAACAAATCTTATTGACTTAAAAATTGAAATTTTGTACATTTCGCTGGTCAAATAATCCTGCAACATTGGAGAAAACTTGAGGCGCATTTGTCGGCTTGTAATTTTCAGAACGGCCATTTGCTTTAATTGCATATAAATTGGTGCTTTTACTGGAGAGTATTAACAAAGGCAGGGGTTGAGCCAACACTCGGTGAGGGTGCGGAACCGCGCGTGCTGGGCTTTGTTGGAATAGTGGAAGGAAGGAAGAAGTTGACGACGAGCCATGATTTCTGGGTTTTTTTTTTTTTAGTATTACCATTTCATTTGGGCGCATTCCACTGTGAAGCAGAACGTTACGTAGCAAACCCTCCTCCAAGCTCCAGTTCCACGCCTGATGCCTCCACCTCCTGCTCCTGTTGGCAGTTGCTGGCGATGATGTCGACGAGGCGTCGTTGACAAACTCCGGACTGACAGACCTTCCGTGAACTGTGACTAGTGAGCGCCTTTCTCCTTCACTCTCGGTCATTCTCTTTTTTTATTTTTATTTTTGGTGGGGGTGGGGGTGGGGTTTGGTTTTATTTATTATTTATGACTTATGGGTTATTATTTATGTTCTATGAGTTAATTGACAATTTAGCATTCAAATGAGAATTGTGAATATGTGATTTTTGATAAATAATTTATGTTGTATGAGTATGAGTTATAATTTATCATTTATGAGTTAACTGACAATTTAGCATTCAAATGAGAATTGTGAATATGTGATTTATGATAAATAATTTATGTTGTATGAGTATGTTATAATTTATCATTTATGAGTTTTGATTTGGTATTTGAGAATTTAAGTTTAGGAAATTAGGGTAAGTGAAAAAAATCAATTGAGAAGATGTTGAATTTAATTCAATCATGTGTAGTCTGTTTTTTAATCAATTCTAATTGAAAAATAAATTGAGGCATTTTTCAAATTATGGAACAATTTTTTTAACCGAAGCGAAAGTCCATACTTAGTTTTAGTGGTGCATCCAATCTCGTAACTGCTTCTAGTCAATTACATATATATTGAATAATTTTTAATATTATTTAATTAAATATTAATAAACAACTTTGCTATTACGATCATTGATTGTCGACGGTCAATGGTCAACAATCAACAATCAAGATCCGGCTGATCCGCCCTAGCTGAATTTAGATCTTGGATTTGCCATAGGTACTTTTGTAATGAATCTGGTGCAAATATTGGACAAATTTTGATTATGTGCATTGGGCATCTACTTCATGTATGCAATTAATAATTATATTTAAACACTTATTTGGATCCCTAAATTTACTTAAAAGTTGATTAATTAAGCAAAATTTCTATTTACTAATATTGTATTTGATTTTTATAGATTAAATCCCTAATTTGAAAATTTTTTAAACAAAAGGAAGTGATTTGGATCATTGATGGGACAAAAAGATGTTGGAAGGTTCGGACTTATTTGTCATTGGAATATTGACCTAGCCGCGGGTTTCCTAGTTAAAATTAAGGGCATATTGGTCTTTTTAGTCAGAAGAGGACCAATTACACGCTAAAACATACTGCCTCCGTCCCCATTTATATAGACTTATTTTGTTTTTCACACGAATTAAAAATCTTATTTAATGTTATTGAAAAATCATTTTTTGCCAATAACATTCCTAGTTTACCCTTATTTTTAATTATTAATAACTAATAGTAAATTATTATTGGAAGTAGTAAAGAAATAATGGTATATTAGTAAATGAACAAAATAAAACATTCTTAATAAAAAAATCAGACTATATAATTAAAACAATAAAATAGAAAGCGAGCATATATAAATGGGACGGAGAAAGTATAAATTAGGAATGTCTGTGCCAAGAAACAAACACCATTTCCACTGAAAATAAAGGTTAGGAACCATTTGCGATATAACTTTATTTTTAATCTTTAATTCAAGCACAGTTTTTATCCTTAACAATTACATCACTGGTTCATTCCAGTGAATCATCCTACAAACCTTGCAACTTCCAAATCCATAACTCGACTAGGTTAATCGATGTATTACAATATCTACATTATCAGGGATGGAGATAGGGGGAATGCCATTTTTTTTTTTTACATGTAAAAAAATTTGTCATGTAAAGTTTTACTTGTCCTCTCCTACCTTCGTCTCTGTACATTATTGTACATTACGCATACGCATATTCTCAAGCAAGCACACAATTTCCGTATAAAACCATCAATTGGAAAGACATTATTCCGTTTTGATAATGTAGCTGGCTAGTTACATAAAGAAATTGAATTGGAATAAGATGAGAATAAAAGGTATGGTGTATAATGCTGGAATATTGAAAACAAACGGTCCTTTGTCTTTTGGAGTAAAAAGGAGATTCGAAGTAGGGCATAATGCAAGTGGAAGAATCCCACCGACTAGATCTACTCGTATATATGTTCCTTCTATTAGCAACTAGCAAGTGCTATATTCACACAAAGAAACTCCGAATTCCCCATTGCCTTATTTCCAAATCAATGGCCTCCGTGCAATGCAATAAACCCTCTCAAGACACCAACCCCCACCATGTCCAATCTTCAACCCATAAGACCAACACCGAACACTGTTTCGCCAATAAAGTGAAGGAGATGGCCGGAAAAATGTTTTCCCATGAGCACAATCACAAAGAAAATCGTTGCCAGAAACAGGCGCATGGGCAAGTGCATAATGCAGCTGCGAAAACTGAGAAAGAGGAAAGGCATGGGAATAACTGCATGCCTATTATACGCGAACACATGAATATGCACAAGCATAAGAACAAGACCAAGAAGAAGAGCAAGGAAGGAAAACACACTGATAGCAGTGATAGTAGCAACAGTGACAGTGATAATGATGCTCGTAAAAAGAAGGTACTTTCATATTCTAAAAGCTTAAAAACCTTAACGGTGAACACATTTATTTATTTAAATTTAGTCTTATGCACTTTAATATTTCATATGACTATGAATTCTAAATTTCATACACTATCTAACAATGCTACAACTAATTGAAGTTATATAAAACTACGAATTGAACTTTATTTCAAATTTATAAATTTGAGGTGAACTACGTAAATTTTCCTTTACGAATTATGCTCGGTTTAGTACTAAGATCTAATATAAATATTTTTTTTTTTTTGCAACTACAGTAAAATACGTGTACGAACACACTCGTACGCACATGCACTTCAAATTAGAGTGCAACTGTTGAATTGATCAGAGATCTTTCGATATTATGTACTCATATTTTGTTTCAACAATATATTTACTGCCTAAGCTTTCTGATTTTTGTATGCAGGATTAAAGAGAAGGACCATTCTGAAAGATCAAACTATATAATGGATTGAAATATATATATATATCTAATAAGATAATTTATAAATGAGAGAGAAATAAAAGAGAATGAAGTTACTATGTATAATGATGAAAGTTTTATATATTTATACTACCGTGCTTCTTTATCTATCTCATTTAAAATTACATTCACGATATTAGGCAATTCTAAGAGAATTCTTATTTTATTTCATAAGATCCTGCCGTCCTTTTAACTATACATGCCATAAAATTTTACCTTACATAATTTGAAATCTATTTTCTTTATTTTGAAGTATTATTTAATAACACAAAGCATCTTAAGAAAGTAATTTTTTTTCCCAGAAAAATTATTAGATGACCAAGAATATTATTTTGTTTCAAGTAATAACAGGAGACCGAAGAAGTAGTTGAGTGCAACCTTGTCTTCACATATCTCAATTCTCTCTTATTCCTAGGAGGAATAGACTACAAGTCCAAAGTCAAAGGATTTGGGCATTTTTTTTATCTACCTCTCAAGTCTAGAGCGACAGGCCTCAAGAGCTTATCTTTGAGCAAAATAAGCGCTTGACCCATATATAATCTTTCTAGAGGAAATAATACATAACCGATAACTCCTACATATGGGAACCACATTTCATTACTAACAAATTCCCTCAAATATTTCATAAATCAGGTGGTAAATAATAATAATAATAATAATAATAATAATAATAATAAATTAAGTTCCTGTTTGAGCTATATTATTTTTTTCATTCTCATTCTTCTACTCATTTTCAACTACACATTTTTTAATAAAATAATATTTTCCATCACATCAATAACTTTTTTTTTCTTTTTCAACCACATATTTTCAATCAATCTACTATTCTAAAATACATTCTTTCAAAATAATGTGGTTCAAACATACCCTAAAATTAATCTACATAT
Organism: Fraxinus anomala; assembly: GCA_903798345.1. Taxonomy (NCBI): domain Eukaryota; kingdom Viridiplantae; phylum Streptophyta; class Magnoliopsida; order Lamiales; family Oleaceae; genus Fraxinus; species Fraxinus anomala. Next base: position 4,614 of record CAIGRN010030418.1, read on the forward strand.
TCAACCCCACCCCCAAGAAATTTTTACAGAAATTGAAAACTGGTGATTACACACATCCCATGGAACCACCCTTCCCCACCCACCCCATCCTCCACCTCCACACCCAAAAAAAATCAGAAATTGAAAATTGGAGATTACACCCTATCCCACGGAACCACCCTATCCTACACGACCCCATCCCCACCCACCCCACCCCACCCCAACCCTACGCCCCAAAAAATTTTCAAATTTTGAAAATTGGAGATTACACTCCACCCCCAAGGAACCACCCTACCCTATCCTACCCCTCTCCCATTCCCAAAATTTTTTCAAGTCATTGTATGTAACTAAGTCACTAGCTCGTGTTATCCGTGATTAATTGTGATTAAATATGTATTCAGTGTGATTAAATGTAATCAAATTTGTCTTCAATGTGATCAGATAAATCTTAACTATAACAGTATGTGATCAAGTCACAATTAATACAAAATTGGTCACAACCAATCACAATAAACGCATATTTGGTCACATAGGGTCACCACAAGCATATATGCACACACCGCAGACTAGCATCACAATCAACCACCAATCACCCCCACCATCACCTCCAATGCACCACCACTACCGCCTTCAACTCAAATTTATGACCATACTACCCTCATTGACCTATGTTATTAGTGACTAACTATGACCTACTTTGTCTTTAGTGTAACTGTTAGTGACCATGTTAGCTTAATTTGTGATTGTATGTAACCAAGTCACATATAGTCACAATTAACATGGATCTAGTCACAAATAAACACAATGAATAAAGACTTGATCACACCCGATTTCTGTCGCCACTACCACTCCCAACAACATTGAGAATTAAATGCACACCACCAACACCTTCAACAAATCCAAACACCACCACATGTAGATCATGCTATATCTTTGGATCTCACATGGGTCATTTTTCGAGCCTTGCTTCTTTCTTAACATTGAATTATATCTAAAACCCAACAAGAATAGAGGAGACTAACTTCGGTCAAATTCTTTTATAAAAATTGTTGGTCGCTACTTAAGTCCTTGTTCCATGAATCGGTCATTGATCAGACTCTAAGCTCGTGAGAGGCCTACTCAAGAGGAATGCGAAGTTCCCTTGCACTTAAAACATAATTTAGAATTGTGTACTTCTACTATTTATTAAAACAAAATAAAAGAATATGGATGCAGATAAGTTAGGATAAAGCATGTCACCTTATCTGAAACACTTAATTACGAGTTAGTGCTTAATACAAAATCAAATTTGGTTTAATTAATTAACAAGCCACTTTCAGTCTTTTTCAACAGAAAATGAGCATTTTCCACAATAACGCGGAAACGGTTAATATAATTAAATACCAAAATTGAAGCAAATTATTTAATCCATCATTGCAGACTTGATCCAGTCTGATTAATAATAGAGTTTGGTAGTACGTAATTTTGTCAACTTTTGAGGCGCGAGTGAGATGTGCGACGTGCAATGCAATTAGTTTACCTAGCTATTAAAATATCACTTTTATACAGCGCGAGCCATTGAAATCGAACTACCCAATAAAATTCCTTTATTCATTTTTCTCTATTAAAAAAAAAACATTATACGTATTTCTATATTTTATTAATCATACCGAAAATATGCAGTGACTATTTCTAAAATTTGCTGAGACAGAGAAACTAGTGGATATTATGATTATCTGCCCACCAAACGTACGGTCCTAAATAGCAGTAGTACTCAATCTAACCAATAGAATCAAATGACGCGGAATTTGAATATTCTTTAGGTTTACTTATTACTTTGTTAACAACTTTTTGACTTCATTATTCTTCCCATAACTCAATCATAATCATGACTGGTTTGGGCTTTGAATTGGTCAGCAGATGGACCTTCCACTCTTTCTAGATGTTTAGAGTAGTTTAAGTGAAGAATGTGTTGAACATTTTATTTTTAATAAATAATTTTGAGTAATAATAATTTATAGGTGAAGTATCCTAATATTTATGGCTCTACGCCACTTTAATGTAAGAAAGTCTTTTAAATTGTATTTGTATAGAATCGAACAAGATTAAAGAAACAGATATATGATAAAAGAATTACAATTATGATATTCAATTCAACATATCAAACATATTATTAGCCCTCAAACTAGTCAAGAAGACATTATGTATTATTCACTCTTCTAATGTGAGCCTACTGTTTCAAGTACAAGATACGTCACTTTGAAGAATCGAGAATATTAGCCAACACTTTTAAATCATATTGAATATGTCATTGTCACATTAAATAGAACTAAATAACATTACAGAAGGGAAAAAAAATCAATGAAACATGTTAATTCTCACTCCTATGCCACCAAAATATGATTCTTCAATTTCATAATAACAACTTTTGCCACGTGAGACAAAGAGGAACAGTGCTTTGAGGGAGTTTGAATTGGTCAGCATTTGCCCTCACTATACACTTCCCTTATGACCATTGACCGGTCCAAGCACAAAAAAACTCGGTTTCTCAGTCAAATTCAACTATCCTACTTTCTTTTCCACGTCCCATTCTTCCCACAATCAATCCAAAAAGGTCTCTTTATATTCAAATGCTTCACTACCTACTTAATCAGCATCACCCATAACCCAGTTTTTCACCATAGTGCAAGAGTTTCTTAATATCAAAAACCCGACCCACCCTCTTATCAGATTTTGCATTTTGCACATAGCCTCTAATTCAACGAATTCTTTTCGGCACAATCATAGCTACCCGTGAGAAGGTTAGTGAAACGAGCAAACAAAATGGGGAGCACTTCGACTTGGGAACAACAGATGCTGATTAATGAACTCACTCAAGGAATGGAGCAAGCTAAGCAGCTTCGGTTTTACCTGTGCGCGACTTCTCCTTCCGAAGCTCAGGACCTGCTTCTGCAGAGGATATTATCTTCTTACGAGAAAGCTCTATCGATTCTCAAGTGGAGTGGATCAACAGGACAACTCCAATTAGCTGCGCCAACATCAGGTGCACCAGAATCGTCAATATCTGTTGATGGAAGTCCGCAAAGTGAGGAATTGAACAAGACATTCAGGGAACATCAAGAACACAGAGATACATCAAAGAAGAGGTATATTTACTTTTTCAGTTCATCGTGACTTGGAATTCGCAATGTTTTCCGTACCAAACTCAGGGAATTTCCATTTCAACGACATTTTCATCCTAATATGTTTCTCGATTGGTTTATATTTGCAGAAAAATGTTACCCACATGGACAGAGCATGTGAGAGTTACCTCTGAAAATGGACTTGAAGGACCTAATGATGATGGATATAGTTGGAGAAAATATGGACAGAAAGACATTCTGGGAGCTAAATATCCTAGGTTTGTTGTCTTATCCTACACGGAAGACAAATTTCAACTATAAAACAATTAAAGGCTTTAAGCCAAATCTAATAAAAAGTTCTTGTAGATGTCAATCTAATACAAATCCATTTATATATATATATATGTTTGCAGAAGCTATTACAGATGCACGTACCGTCACGTTCAAAATTGTTGGGCAACAAAGCAAGTGCAAAGGTCTGATGATGATTCCACCGTTTTTGAGATCACGTACAAAGGGACGCACACGTGCAACCAATTGAATAACGCAGTTCCGCCCCCTGCATCACCAGAAAAACAAGAATTGAACCATAAACCACAGCAACAAAATCAGATGCTTTTCGACTTGCGAGCAAAACTCAGAGTCGAGACCGAGGGCCTAGACAATAAAGAGATCCCGCCCCACTTCTTGTTTCCATCAACATTTGCAAGCGTCGACTTTGAGAGTCGTATTTTTCCAATCTCCACGCTTGCTGATGACATTCACTTGGGTGCAAATTCTCCTTTGGTTGTATCTCCAGCCCTGTCTGAATCAAATTACTTCTCGGCATCATCAACCTACGAGATGAAGAGATTTAGGGGTGTTCATAATTTGCAACATATGGAATCCGATATTGCTGAAATAGTTTCAGCACATGCTTCGACAACCAATTCTCCAATTGGAGGGATGGAGTTTCCTATTGACCCTGTAGAACTAGATCCAAATTTTCCATTCAACGTCCAAGGATTTTTCACATAATCCAACTTTAAACATTGCGAAAGCAGACAATAAAGAAGAACTGATGGGATTATGCAAAAACAGTGATTGATCCTTGTGGTTTTACAAATTACGAGATGTCTCAATAATATTAAATATTGTAGTCTAGTTTTTATGTACACAAACTATATATGCTTTTAGCCTTTATTAGAATTGTATGTTGGCGTTGTATGTAAATGAACTGTACATAGTCAGTCAGCTTAGTTTTCATTTACACACAATGGCATTACATGCAATTCTAATAGCCTTGTTGAAGTTCCAAGCATGCTTTAAACAAAAGAAACTGTGTAGATTGTGGCAGCGGCAATAATTATTTTAAATGAAAAGTAACTTATGGCATGACAATATATTATTCATGCGAAGCACTAATTTTTTAATACAAACAGTTACCCTAACATTTGTGAGCTTTGACGTGGCCCATCAAAAGTATGAATACCAAATCCATTAATTAGAAAACATAATGATGCAAAAATTTGTTTATCTCTATTTCTGCGTGCACGGATTTACGACTACTATATAGACACTTTGGTGCAAAATTTGACTCCATAATCTTTGCTGGAATAATTTCAATTTCTTTGGTTGATAGTTCATAGCTTATTAGTAAGCATGGAAAGTGTGATTGTTTTTGTTAGAGGAGTTTAAGGAACTCTAACCAACACATTTCCTTTCCTAACTCTATTAATCTAGTAACTTTTCTGCCATTGTGTGTAAGATCTTATTCAACTTCAGAGTTGGATTCTGAGTTAACCTTCAATTTCCAGTCATTGGCTGGCTGTCTTTGTGACATATCAGGTAACAACAAGACCTTACTTTATACATCCTTTAACGTGTTGTAACTGTGTCTAATGTTGTCTAGTTATCTTGTAACACGTTTAATGTGTTTCTTTCTATCCTTTGCATCTCTTCGTTATTCTAATAAGTATCTTTGAAAATCATGTCGGGCAAAATAAGTAACTTAGGTACGTTCAACTTAATTTCAAGTGCAACTAAACATTCTATGATTTGTCAGCAATTGCTTCAAGGCTCAACCATGGCATCAATGGAAAAAGTATTTCCGCCTATGGTTTTATTAAATCCAAAACATAATCACTGTAATCCGGTTCGGGTTGCTTCAAGAAATACAAAATCAGTTATAAATAATTGCTTCAAGAAAAAATGTCTTGTTCAAGAGAAATTGGAGCCTCTGTGGGACGATGGATATGGGACTCAAACAGCTAAGGATTACTTGGAGGCAGCAAAGGATATGATTATGCCAGATAATGGACCACCCCGGTGGTTTTGCCCGATTGAATCTGGACCACCGATTGAAAATTCACCGGTTCTTCTGTTCTTACCAGGTATTTGCATGACAATCAATAAAGAATCTAAAAAATCAACACTAATTTTATCATTTATTAATGTACAGTTTGTGCATTTATAATCCTCTTTAGGGGACTTCATGAACTAGTCTTTAATGGAAGTAGAACTCCCTAGGTCGTCCCAACCATAAGAAGGGATCGCTTTGATAAACTCACATTTATGAGCTTGTAATGAGAGAATGTTCAATGTATTTATAAATTCATAAGAGATATTTAAGGGATCACTTTGATAAACTCACATTTGTGAGCTTGTAATGAGAGGATGTTCAATATATTTATAAATTCATAAGAGATATTTTCATGAGTACTATGTGACGCAAGATCGCTGCAAAAGGTACAACACAAAGCATAGGGAGATGTTTTCATCAAACTAACATGACATTGGATCAAGCAAGGTGACAGGAAAATTCACCTAGTCGACTCAATAAGACTTAATTAATTGCTTTGTAGTTGATATTATCCTTGTGCAGGGATTGATGGACTCGGCATGGGGCTCATAGTGCACCACAAGGCCATTGGCAAGGTTTTCGAAGTTCAATGTATGCATATTCCTGTATATGATCGAACACCATTTGAAGGGCTTGTGAAATTTGTTTCAGACAAAGTGAGAAGTGAACATACCTTGTTTCCAAATAGGCCGATCTATTTGGTGGGAGAATCTTTTGGAGGATGCCTAGCACTGTCTGTTGCTGCTTTTAATCCCAATATCGATTTAGTAGTAATATTGGTGAATCCAGGTACCTCCAAACTTCATATTCTTTATAGTTCTAACACGCGAGGAGTATGTCCCCTGCACTTCAAGGGTACGTCTCATTTTGTAATGTTTCTATCACTTTATTGCAGCAACATCATTCAGCAGGTCACAACTTCTCCCTATGTTCCCTTTCATGGAGGCTTGTCCTAAAGAACTTCATAAATTTCTTCCTTACATTTTTGGCCTCAGATTAGGGAACCCAATCAAGATGGCAAATGTTAATGTCCATAGTCCATTTTCCCCTGCCAAAAAACTGGAAAACTTATTTCATGATGTAAAGGCTCTGGTGGAAGGTGCCACTCTCTTCGCTGATCTTTTACCAAAGGAAACTTTGTCCTGGAAATTTAAGTTGCTTAAATCTGGAGCTGCACATGCCAATTCACATCTCCATGCTGTGAAAAGTGAAGTACTTGTGCTTGCAAGTTGCATGGATAAAATGCTTCCTAGTGCTGCAGAAGCAGGGAGACTCTTGGACTCACTCGAGAATTGCAAAGTCAGGTACTATTTGGTCATCTCATCTAATAGATTAAGCTATAGTTTTGAACTGGAGCCATTGTAGTAATTTACCAATTATAGCAAGTTGTCGCACACATTTTTATATTAATTGCTCTAGTTTCTTACATTGTATTAAGGAATCCAGGAGGTCATTTTTCCTTGAAGCTTCAACCTTGTTAACCATGACAGTTGTGAATATAAAAAGATAGTAGGACAATATAGTTTGAGCTGCAATCACGGTTTCTCCCAACTTGAGTGTAATAACAATACAACAATCATAACAAATCATCCCAAGGAGCTATCTGTGTCAAGTATTTCAATTGAAAGACAAGGTGAGACAATTAGATTAGATGGAGAGGTTTAAGGAATAAAAGACATTGCCCAAAATCTGTAGCAGTAAGCAGTGGCGGAGCCAGCACCCAGCGTACTGGCTCCGCCGGAAACCTTTTTTTTTTTTCCCATAACTTTTACATTCAAAGTGAAACACTATAAATTTATGTGCTTACACGTAAGTGTTTCGCTTCTTGTTTCGTTTATTATTGCTATAGATTAGGATTAGGGCTCAATTCGAGATGGGATATTTATTTATTTAAACTTTGCTTTAAACAGATACTTCCCCGACAATGGCCATACCCTTCTGGTAGAAGATGGGATCAATCTCTTGTCAATCATCAAAGGTACTAGCAAATACCGGCGTTCTAAAACCCATGATTTCGTCTCAGATTTCATCCCTCCCAGTAAGTCAGAATTCAGGGACACATTCAATGAACTACTGGGATTATTCCGCCTTGCTACAAGCCCTGTAATGTTTTCAACTCTGGAAAATGGAAAAATAGTGAAGGGCCTGTCGGGGATTCCAGATCGAGGCCCGGTTTTGCTTGTCGGTTATCACATGTTTTACGGGGCAGAAATTGGAGGCATTGTTGAAGAATACTTGAGAGAGAAGAAAATCACGCTTCATGGAGTTGCACATCCTGAAATCTTCTCAGAAAATATTGAAGCTCCTTTTCAGGTTATTTCTGGGTTCGATAGGTTTAGAGTATTCGGGGCAGTTCCTGTAACAGCAAGAAACTTTTACAAGTTACTGTCGAACAAATGCCATGTTCTTCTCTATCCCGGCGGTGTACGGGAGGCGTTACACCGTAAAGGAGAAAAGTACAAGCTGTTTTGGCCGGAGGAGCCCGAATTCGTAAGAATGGCATTAAAGTTTGGGGCGACAATTGTTCCGTTTGGAGTTGTTGGTGAGGATGATATAATGGAACAGTTTCTTGATTACAATGAAGTGATTAAAATTCCTGTTATTAAGGAATTGATAAAAACAAGAAATAATGTTATGACCAAAGTAAGGACAGGGACTCAAGTGACGACAGAAGTAGGAAATCAAGATTTTTTTGTTCCAGGGATTTATCCGAAAATTCCAGGCCGGTTTTATTTTCTGTTTGGGAAGCCAATTGAAACAAAGGGAAGGGAAGAGCTTCTGAAAAACAAAGAAGCTTGCAAGGAACTTTATTTGCAGACAAAATCTGAAATCATAAGAAATATGGATTATTTGCTCAAGAAGCGAGAGGAGGATCCATATCGCCATGTATTTGAAAGGACAATATATCGAGCTCTTTCAGGTCCTGTTGATCATATTCCAGCGTTTGATCCATGATTTCATGTTCAGTTTGAAGGTTTAATTCATGATTCAAATTCTGTTAATCACGGGTTGTTCGAAATTAAAAACTTACGTACACTCTCCATTTCAAGCGAATGCTCTGTTATATTTCTTTCTTTACAAAATAAGTAACAATTAATTCTCATTTTCATTTGATGTTAAATTATAATGAGTACATGTTCGGTTTTTAATGTACATTTTACAAAATAACTTAAGCAGTGTGGAATTGCATCCATAGCCAATCAAGCATAGAAGTTAGCACAACCCATTAGCAGGTAAAGGCAAACTCAATGCTCATGCATGACTATCGATCTTGGCATTAGTGTGCCCGCAAAGCAACGTAGGATGGAGCTAATAACTTTTACGAATAAATGCAACAAAGTTTAGTAGGACTTCAAGAAATCATAAAGTGGTGCCACAAGAATTTTAAGAAGCGTAAGCATGCCCATCAGGATATGTTGATTCTACGACGTTACTGTAGCTTCTTATCATGTCCATCGTGAGTATAAGAACAATTTCACTATATATTATTTGTGATTTAAACAAATTGTAGAGTATTATTATTATATACTAATATGAATGTCTGATGTAAGTATTATTTTATTGAATAATGTTATATGTACACTGTTAGTTGACAATATATTTGACACTCTTCCTATGTGGCAAAAATTTAGACAATGATATGATGGTTGTCGTTAAAATAAATATTGTGTAAACCTTAATGGAAGCCATTATGTACATACAACATAGTTGTATTTTATTAGACTCTTAAATCGATACACACAAATTTTCTCATGAGATATTCTTATGCTTGTTCTCTATTCCTATCTTGATGGAACGGGATGGAGTCGTAATATTTTGTACATAGCACGTTTTACATTCATTATCCGTCCAATCAGTCACCGGTTTTTATTCATAGTACTTTATTTTTTTAAATTTAAACACTCCATGAGTTTAAACTCAACAACCAAAAAAAAATTTGTAGTATTGACTTCTACACCAATCCAAAAAACATAAAAGAAAACAAATAGACCATGTTATGTTTGTTTGTAATCAGAAACTAGGGTTCTGCAATCACCTCCTAAGATAAGGCACAATTGAATCCTTCCCAATACACTTAACGTCTTGATCCTTGCCGCCGCCAGCCACAATCTCCATAGCACGCGCTGCTGCAATTCCCTTGATATCTTCAATCACCTCCTCCATTTCATCAAGTTCATTAATCTCTAAATCTCCAATCGCCAAATCCCATTCCCGCCTCCCCTTCCCCATCACCTTCTGAATCCTCCCCTCAGCCTTCGACAGCGGTAGCATCTCCTCATCCTCCACCGCCACCATCCAATTTCCACCATGCACACGTTCCTCATCATTACCATTGGAAAGGTACCGATTCACCACCGGGTCGACGGCCGGGTGCCCAAAAGCAAAAATGTTTCCAGCCTTGGAGAGAGTGATTACTGTCGCTTCTGCTTCACACTTTGTGCACAGATCTTTGGCTTTCTTGAAAAGGCCCTGGCGTCTCTTTGTGAAAGTTGTGTGCCTCTTTGATATGTTCTCGATTGCCTTGATTTCTACTTTTCTTCGCACCATGATTTCTTGTGGGTTTGATGAATAAGGAAATCTTAGGATTTCTCCGATTCTGGAGAATCTGAATGGGAATTTTACAGTAATATTCTGCTAACTACTAGATTTAGATCTAGTTTTCGTATATATATTTACGTGCTAATGCATTTTAAGGGTAAATTTTCGTACTTGTGTCCCCAACCTTTCATGAAAGTTGAAAGCTCGTCTCTAATTAATTTTCTATCATATTTTTGTCTCTTTAACATTCCATAAGCCTCTCTTTGTCCCATTAAATTTTAATTTATTTTTCTCTCATTTTTATCAATCACACATTCTATCAATAAAATAATATTACACATAAATTCAAAAATTCTCCTTACATTTTAACCATACATTTTTCAAAAAATACTATTTCAAAATCTTTTTTTTTTTTTTTCCAAATTATGGAGCTCAAACAAGGGCTAAATTAATAGTTAGAACAATTTCAAGAGACTCATTAATCTCAGTTTGACATTCATTAAATCAATTTTTTTTTTTCTAAACTCATTTTAACCTCTCCAAAAAAAATACTATATCAAACGAACAAAAAAAAAAACTCATTAAAGTGGTTTTCAAATAGGGGCTTAGTAAAGAAAAAAACAATCACGCTACATGCACATTTTATTTGACATCATTTTTTACATTGTGCCATATGATTGAACAAGTTTTAAAAAGCGCACACTTTCCGCCCCCAACACTTTTTGAATTCTTACACAATGTCAACAAAGGTGTATACCATAAAACGTATATAATTCATAAAGAAATGGCTTATATTTTATTCAACAAAAATTAAAAGAGAATAAATAAAATAGAGGAAGAACGAAAGCCGCCGTGCAGAAATTTCAGATCGCTACTCTCTATTATAAGAAATTTGCATATATTGACGTAACCCAAGAGTTGGATAAAATAGGCTACGGCGAATAAAAAATACGAGTTCTTTTCCGGTGGAAGGAGACAAGGAATAACCACTTCAGAAATGATATGCTAACTGGCGGGTGCCAAAATGGCTTGCTCATGCCCAACGCCGTTTAAACTTAACCACTCCATCACTCCCGGTAGAAGCCAGTGTCTCATGTCCCATTCCATTTGCCATACATGTCCACAAAATAATATATTAGCTGTCCCTGCTTGGCCATTACATTTACGAAGTAAGTTCAGTATTCAACTCTTCTTCACCGTAATTATTTATGTAAAAGAAACTAATTTCTTAGTGGTCAGAATTGGAAATAAATTACTTGTTTTCAAGTAAACCCCCGTCTTACTATTAAAATAAGTAACTTTTTCACTTATAAGCAAGAAGAAAGTAATCTATCTGGATATATTTGTAAACAAAAATTTACTATAGCTTAGCCGAAGGTTGCATCTTTGTAAACAAAAATTTCACTTATAAGCAAGAGAATGAGAACTGTAGCAGTGTTCATACATGTCTGAAGTGCTTATATGCGACAACAACACTTCATCTCCAGTTTACACAGGTATGCCAACAGATGCTTCTGTTAAGCAGCAAATTTTGGTCCAACGGTCCAAATTTTCATTAAAATCCTATTGAGAATTTCCTCCAAACAAGCGCTTAGATTAAAATTCGAATTTTAATTTTCACTAAACAGAGGGCTTAATATATTATAGGTATGTGAACCGTGAAATTACGCATATGGCATGTTTGATCGGAGAGACAGAGAGAGCATCATATGAGAACATCCATTTTCAATTTTGTAGCGAGTTTGTTCTTAGTTGTTGATGTTTAAAAAGTGACATTGCATCTTTTTATTAACTTTAAAGAATTTTGAACTCACATTTTATAAACTCAAAAGAAAACGATGAAAATGATAAATAGTTGGTATATGCAATGGTTGAAGATTCTCCACACTTAAGTTAGCAGGGACAGATTATGTTTTAGGTTAAATGTATATTTTAGACAGAGAGAGACTTTTACGAAGGAAATGACCCTTTTATATATGGGTTTGGAAATTGGACACCGTCCTAGTCATTTCAATCAATTCAATTGTGACATGGCAGAGGACTTGGGCCGCTCAAGTGCCTTTCCTGTATTCTTGTTGGTTAATGTGGGCGGCATGTGAAGGAAAACATTACATCTATGGTAAACTCTGAGCTCAAATTGTCGATCTAATTCTGTTACAAAAGTGTCGTATCGAACTTGAACATACAGCTTGAAATGCTAGGTTATATTTCGATCTTAATGCGGGATGTTATCGATCTCAAAGGTTGAACCTCATACGATCAAGTTCATGAGGAGTGAGGACTCGAGTTGAATAGGTAATACTTGACTTTTCATTGTATATGAGCTGGTATCTAGTTTAGCATTTTTGTCTTGATGTGTGTCGAGTGAAAGGGATATTATGACAAACAATTTCATTTATTGATTAGCTTTTATAATTTAATCAAGATTCATAACATAATGCAATGTTCGGTATTAGCGAACAATTTCCGTTTTTGTTGCAGTTAAAAATCACATTTATATGAAAATTAAGATTCATATTTTTCAATAAAAATAAACTTGGCTGACAGCTGCGTCAAACAATCAATATTAATCACATTTTTCATGGTCCACAACTTTTCAACCACACATTTCAAAAACTTCTATCACAATCTATTAAAAATCTAATTTTAATCTTCACCAAACATCCTCTAAATAGAATAGAACTTTTAATTTTACCATATGGTTTTAAGGCTTAGGCACATAATATATTATTAGCTACTGTTTATCTTTTAAGAAGAAAACAAAAAAGACTGGTATTACTTCAACCACTCTGAATGGTTTCCTCTGAAATCTACGCCAAAAAGAAATAGTTATTAATTTGTATCAATTGCCATAAGTGCACGATTCTTCAAAACCGACGGACTAATTTTGAGACTTGGGGCTTTGATTTGTCATTGTTATGCTAATTTGTTGTATTTTTCAAGCAAAAAAAACCGTCTTGAAGAATTTAAAGCGAAATTGTGGCATGCTTTTTATTTCTTTTATATCTTTCTTGTAAACGTTTACACAAAATTTGAGTAAATGTTCGTCTTGGGCAGATGTGGGTTTGGTTTGTCTGCCCATACCGATAAGTCATGTACTTTGTACCACAATTTTATTTTATTTTTTTCCTTTATTTTAAGGTAACAAACGTTAGAAGTCATTTACATTGAAAACAATTTCCTTTCAACTTTATTTTAGTCACGAATGACAATTAAATGCAAAAAATTAACGTCATTTTCTCTGTGTTCCTTGCTTGGACAATATGGATGCCAACGTGGTTCGCTAATTGTCCATAGGTAGAATAATCACATCTTGTAAAAACCGTATTCATATAGCATGACGCAACACAAGCTTAGGCCTAGCAAATGTAATACTTTCTAAGATAAAACATATAATAACAAGTAAAGCATATTTTACACCTCTAACTTTGTCGAGTTCAGTCTCCATTAAGTAGAAAATGTTAAATAACTATTATATAAATTGCTTCCAAAAAAGTCAATCAGAAACAAAGGCACGGCGTGAAAGAATTCTAATGACAGATAACTAAAATTCTAGCAAGTTGCAAAGATTGTCAAACAAACACAAAATAACTTTATTTCGCTACTTTGTGAAAAATAAAGATTCGATCGACATTATTGAAACATATATTTAGTTCTTCATGTTAAACATCATAAATCCTCGCCTGTGATCCATCAATTCAAACAGCATATGAGTTAGAGAAATTACAGAAAGAAAATGAATTCTTGAGGGTGTATGTAATCAACCCATTTCAAACCACCAAAAAGATTAGATCCCTTTATAATCCAAACAAAAAAGCTAGAAAATCTCTTTTACCCTTCAAACGCTATCTAATCACACATGTAATCAATTAAAACATAAGGAGACATGTCCTTGTTGATGAAGATCAACTTTTATATATTTATTTTTGTCAAAATTTAAAATTTCTAAACCAAAAATATTTAAATCATAAAATACCAAAATTAAAATATTATTCTTTATGCTATTCAAAAATACACGTGGGCAAACAGTCGACAATATCGTATTATTTGAGACTACGTACACTGTTAAGATACCGGAAATGTCTAATACTGCACATATTACCATTAAAATTTACAAAGATATCAACTTGTATACATCAGGCACAATAAATCTCAATAGAAGTCGCCGTGAATCTGTCAGAGGCCGTTCTTCTTACCAAAGACCTAATTTCCGGCGACAGTACATCAAACTCCGGCGCCTCTGGAATCGTAGAAAGTGTACTGGACGTATCGTAAGCAACATAAAATCCTTCGCCTGATTTATTATGCTTCTGCCTGAAAACAGATCGGAGTAGCTTGTGAAAAGACCGAGACAATTTCGATGTTTTTTTGTTCAAAATTTGCGGGCCTTTCGCCGGCGGTTGAAGGCGGCGATCGGATAAATGAGGCATCGAGAGAGTCCTTGAAGATATGGCGGAATCGAGTTGCTTCTCAAATGCTTTCCTCTCAAAGGAATCATACAGTGAGCTTCCACAATCCCAAATCGGAGGGCCCTTTGTAATCTCTGACTGTATTTCTTTCTGCCTTGATTCTTCTGTTTTCTGCATTTTCCCGAGTAGACTTACGTTTTCGGGTCGTGGAAATGATGGTCGAAGGTATTATCGTGGGACGCGAATCCTAAAATATAACGAAGATCGTGCAAAGGTTTTCAATGAAGATCTCGAGTGGAGGAAGTTTCTTGGTGTATTTGTTTGAATCAAAAGGCAATAAGTCCAAGTCTCCATAATTTATACCACTAGTACCTGGCGGTGAGGTTGTACGTGTAAACTTTCATGTGGTCAAACGGTGGCGTTTTATGAGAGGTTGATCATAACCTGTCACTACTTTAATCGCTCTTTGAAAAATATTTAAATAAATTTTTTAATATTTCTCGTTATTTTAAGAATAAATTTTCTAACGTTTCTTCTTGTTTTATAATCACTACAGAAATAATCTGTAGTCATTCTTAAAATCATTGAAAACAAATGTTAATTTATTATTGTTTGTTTGCATGAGAACTTCATTTAAAAAAAAAAAATATATATATATATATATATATATTGTAGACAATAAAGTAATTTTATTAAAATTGATGGTAAACGAGAAGTGAGACGAAAGTTATCGATCAAAAGCAATTAATGACGAAAGGATCGCATCACAAATTTGTTTAATTATGGACCACAACTTAATGTGTTGAGTTGACTCACTCTCTTCCCGTGGAGTTTGATAGTTTGCCATTAAGAGGATCACATGATCATACTTTGTTAATAAGAAATATCAAATTTTTGATATTTGAATAAATATAGGCTACAAAGTGGTCCAAATTGAACCACCCATTTAGACCTTGGCAAATTAGGCACAAATTGTATAGGACGACCAAATATATGTTTTCAGCTTCTTGAGTTTTGACATTTTTTGTACTAACTTCTTTCTTTGTCATTTTGACATTTTATCCCGATATCAATCCATATTGATTATTTTGTAAATTGAGTCATGAAATTACGACAGTGTTGTATACCGTGTGAATTAAAGGGGTCGTCGTAAAATTGAACTAGTCGAATCCACATATTCTTACCCTTCTGGGACAGAATCACTTCAACTCCCTTTGTTACTCTACTTTTTTTAATCTTTTTCGTCTCAATAAATATAGAATACGTACTAATGGATTGTATATTTAATCTATGTTGGAGAAAGAAAACTAAGAAACTCAATATACTCTTTAAGAAGTTTATATTGAGTTCTCGACGTATTTCCCTTATGGTGTTCATCGAGGTTGATACCAAAGATTGGTTTAAATGGTTAGTATAATTATTTTATTTATTTATTTTCTTGTTCTAAAAGCATTTTTTTTCTTGGAATAACTAGGTAATTTTGAATTTTAAGTTTTATTAACTGTATGATGAGATGGGAGCAGTTGTTTGAATGCTAAGTTTTTGTTCTTGTTTTGCAATTTAAGTCATATCATAAGGCTGAAAAACAAACTCCTACTTTTAATTAATATGCAAAGGAAAGGATGCTCCCCACAAAGAAAAGAGACAAATTGATCCCAATAATGGCATGGATTTAAGGAGGAGGACAACTTGGACGCAAGTAGTTAGTGCAATTACAATCCATGTTTTATTGAATCATATAATACATTTTATTGCGTGTTACTATTTTTCAGAGTTGGATCTTTCTAAGGACAAGATGGACTGGACCGTGACAAACGTTCAATTTGACAACTTCAAAAGGTACAAATTTGGTTTAATGGAGGTTTGTTTTATTAAACCCTAAGTCTTGTAATTATAATTGAAAGTCAAATCTTAAACTTCAAATGACATCAATTTTCTTCTTAAACTATGATCCACTAGAGCATTTCTAAGAAATTTTCTAAATACAAAATACTATTTATTTCAAAGAGTTGTTGGTTAAAAATAAACTCTAAAAAACTCTCTATTATAATTTTTTAAAATAGAGTGTGTTTGACTTTCCGTAGAGTAAAACTCATCTCCACTCTTATTGAACAATGATTGGATCGATTGGATTTTAATAAGTTCAAATTTCAATATTCTATTTCTTAAACTTTTCAAATCATATTTAAATTGATTGATCACACATATAAAAAATTATGTTGAATAAAATTGAGGAGAAATTAATATATATTTATCCAGAAAAGCAAAATGAAGAGTCAAAATAAAGAACATTGTTGGAGTGCGTAAAAATTTTGACTCTCTAAATTTAAAAATACTCTCTATAATGCATAAGATATTCTTTATAAATAAAAAGTTTCTTGGAGATGCCTTACATTTTAATTTTCATTAAATTGTTGGTACAAGTTATTCTAGTTGTCAAGCCAATGATTTTTGTCCATACAAATAGAAGGGTATGCGCACCTATGTGGCTATTTAAACACCGAAGCCTAAAATAAGAGAATAGAACAATTCTCATATTAAAATTTAAATTTTAACTATATATTATGTAGTTAAAAAAGATATTGAAATTGAAGAAATAGCATACTACTTGTTTACTCTTCTGGCAACCCACAAGATTTTCGTGCTTTCTATTTTGACACAACATTGTAACATATACATGAAATGTTACTCTTTCTAGAGCAATTCCTGAATACAAGTCTCATCCAATGTTTGCTAATTTATGAAAAGTTGTACATGTGAATGAAAACGTGAATCTAGCTTGCATACGAGGGAACGGTTGCCTCCTCCCTTATCGCTTAAAATCTATAAAGATTAACTCCAAGAGTAAATCAATCAACAACATCACTGCTAAAAAGTTTGAACTCTTTAGCATCAAGAACCAGCTTCCTTGTTGAAGAAAAGGCTCCCATTAATCCCGCTCCTGTGAAGATTATTATAATAGAGTTGTTGATCCAATATTTGATGGATGATTTTGGTGGTTTATAAGTCATGTTATAGAGAAGCATTGGGAGAACAAAGTCGAGAGGGATGAATCCGACAGCTCCTATGACCCCGTTGATGTCGCCAAAGAAAGGCAGCATTGCTGCAAAAAATCCACAGAATACCACGTATAGTGAGCGAAGGATAATCCTTGGGATCAGGTTTCTTTTCGAGAAAATCCCCTGGTTCACATCAGCCGATTTCTTTTCCATTATCTCATAAGCTACTTGAGAATAAACCTGCATTGTTTACGAAATTTACTATATGGAAATCAATACGAACGGTGAAGAAATCAGGAGGGTGATTGCATTTATTTTTACCAGGCCAATGGCGAAAAGTTGAAGGAGAACGAATATAATAGCGAGACCTAAAACGGGTACAGGAGCCAAGGAAGGTCCCTCGTCTGGCATTAAGCTTTTGAGTATATTTGAATTAGATTTGTTCCCAAAAACCCTGTACCCAGAAACTGCAGCAGAGTAGAACGTGAAGAAAATTACTGTGTAACACATTAATAATCCTTTTACCATCTTCCCGGTAGCCGGTGGAGCAAGAGTCGCCTGTATTGATTGAGAAGGAAACATTAGGAAAATAATCTTTTAGCACGCATAGGATGAAATCCAGTTGTAAGAATTGCATTATTAGACGTTAGTGATCATCCTTGATCTTTACACTAATAATACTTTCTGTATTGGAAAAATATGGTTTTTAGCTACGTTAATGGGTTATTGGTTAGTGAGGTTTCGTGATCTTAGCCCTCAGATTGCATCTGATCTTAACAAACGGTATAATGACCCAGATCGATAAGTGCCAGAATAGGTTGCATTTCGAAATATAGATACCAAAAGCCCCATGGATAGAAATTCAAGTGAACTCATAAAAATACTTTAGGTCCTCCCAAAAGTATTATATTCATTTTCTCTATTCCGAGTCCACTCCAGTTGGGAAGAGTACTATCAAAATTAGTTCACGAGTTAAGCTCAATATTTTTTTATTTTCTTTATTTTTTTTTATTTTTTTTTATTATTTTTTTTTTTATCTTAGACGAAGTGTTGTGTCTACTGAGATAGACGATTCTTAGTCAGTGCATGGGAAATTCTTTCTTTAAGATGGTTTGCGAAGTGCATGTCACCTCCTTTTTAGTTTGTTATACTTTTTATCATCCAAGTTAGTTTCTTATTTATTCCTCTTATATCCCAACATCCCTCCCACACAAGGGACAATTAAATCATGTGATACAACTACTACTTGGCTGAAACAGCCGCAACTGTTAGTGGTTCCCTTTGCTAATACTCCTTTGCCCTCTCATTCCCCAGTTTAAACTCTATTAAGACTTGTGTAATTGTTCTAGCAAAGCAACAAAATAAAAACCCATATGCAAAGCCACATCTAAAATAATATTGTAAAGGCAAAATTCAACATGAGAGATGTAGTTACTTGTATTTCGGGTAGTATCCCATTTCCGAAAATGGCAGCTATTATGGATATGGAAGTAAACGCATTGAACACCCTTGTTGATTCTGAAGATTCCAAAGAATAGTCCCGTGGAGGTGCATTTTCAGAGGTACCTGTAAGATCACTAACCAAAATCAAATGCTGATTTAACTCCTGGTAATCTAGTGATGTAAAATGAAATATTTGAACATGACATTCTTTTGAAGCTAAATTAAAATGAGAATGAATAACAGATATCAGGGATCACATTGAATTCCTGATGATAAGACTTCAAATAAATGAAGAAAGTTCAGTTTACTCATCATTGCTTCAACAAACATTTGATTGTCTTGGTGGTAAATTGAAGACCAGAATCTCTGCTTTGTTGCTTACTCCTAAAACTATTCAAAAATTAACTCTATAATAATGCAGTTTGGTAGGATAAAAAGTACTGGAAGGAGGTTTACCAGCATGAATACAAGCACCAACCACGAGGAACGTATAACCCAAGCTGAGAAGAAGAGACACGAGGTTAATGTGCCTGAGGGAATGGAAAGTTGGAAACTGAGAGAGAGCTATCATAACTGCAGTCACCATTGCTATGAAGTGATACAATTTCAGTGAACCACTGGGAGAAAGGTTCGAATACAAAATCTGTACCAGCCAAAGAAATGAAGATGATTTCAAAATGAAGAAAAACAAAACTGAAAATTTCAAATGGTTAATAATTTCACTGCACTTTAGCCTTAAACTCCATAAAAGCTAAAATAAAAGATAAAGCTAAGTATCCTCTAAATATGTGTGATTGTGAAAATTCATTTCCCTCACATCATTTTAAAAGGGAAATTACGTCTTCTAAATTCGGAAACAAGGGATAGTGGAAAATATAAAAATATATTTTCTTTAATTTTCTGTGTTTCATTCTTTTGACAAATTAAAATGTCATAAAAACCAGTTAAATTGGAGCTGTTGTAGGTTTTGGAATTTCTAACCATCCTATGTTGGGCATATCTCTTAGAAATTAGTCAATACATATATTATGTCCCATGAAGACATTCCTCAGGCCTCCCGGTTTTATGTTGCACTTTCAAGTATGCATTAGGCTGTCAACAATTATGCTTTAGTGAACATCCTGCTTCCATAACATTTTACGCCTAAAGCCATTCACTGTAAGCTGTAAACAGATCATTTTATTGGAGTCATCTGTCCACTACAAGAAGAAATTAGGTAACTACATTGCTATACCTGGAGGCATTCTCCTGCAAGCAGAATAGCTCCTATGCTGATACCGGTGTTGATTGCTGTCTGAATGAATATCACAAAATAGAACATCCAGCCAGACCCTATTAGAAATAAAAGCAATCAACACAGAAAAAAGGAGTTCCCATAGAAAAATTCAGCATACTATTTTTTATTCTGGCCTCTTCTTGTATTTAAATATTTTGCTAGGCAAAAAATGCTATTTCCAAGGATTTCTGGCTGGCGACAATGAGCTGATATCTATATGTTTACAATAAACTCGCATTGAAGAATGCAGAGAGCATTGTTCAGGAGAACTTTAAATACACAATTTACACACTTACTGTACCATTTGCATCTGAAATTTTTTCCAAGGACAAAGAAATTGAACTTTAACCTTCTCACCAAACAAACTACGTGCAGAAGGAAACTAGGCCCCTGTTTGTCTACCATTAATCTAAACTCTGTTTGCTACAGTAAGATTCTCCACCACACACACCCAATAAAATATTCTACACACAACAAACCAATAAAGTTGCTTTAAATTTCAACCACACATTCTCCAGAAAATATTATTCAAAACTCCATTCTTCTCCCAATAATGAGAGACAAACGAGCTCTAAATGTGCACTGTAATTAAACTCTACGCCTATATTAATACTCTTATCACAAACAAAAAAGGAAAAGGAAAAAGTAATTGAAAAGAAGATCGAACACTTGGAAAGAGAAACAGCATAACTAAAGGACATTCTTTAATAAAGGTAGTCGTATGGTTAGCTAGAACTTTTCCGTAACTTCAAATTTTCACTTATTTCAGACCTTCTGGCGGCATTATCCATCAATTTTTTGTGGAGCAACTGCATCAATTCTTTCTTTCACACTGGTGAGAAACAATAATTTAATCATTTAATCATTCTTGACCAATAATTTAATACCAAAACATTTTACGATTATACCAAAATATACTATCTCGGTCTCCTGCGCATCTTTTGACAATTGATTTTCTCATCACAGCAATATACTCACCATTTTTCCAGCACCAAAAAAACCATAGATTTGCAAATGAAACGAACAACGTGCAGGAGTTTATCTATTCCTTTACTCTTTGAAATCCGTTAAGTCTTACTGTAATGAAAACAAGATATCCTCTAAACAGACCTGATTTCACATGACATGAAGAGCGATTTCGGTTAAGCTTAAAAAAATGTTAAAAGTACATTCTAAACTAAAAATCGCATAAAAGATATAACTTCCAAAACAGCCTATCAAAAAAAGTCATTAAAACTAGCACATAAACTCGTAATTATATATTTTTCTCTTGTCAAATTCCGCCACATACTGGTTCTTTACCTCTCATCCATTGAGAAGCCTCACCCCATGATAAAAGTGGACATGAAAGAAAATCATAAATTCAGCATTTCTTTCTCGTATTTAGTAGAATTGTGACACGTCATGGTGGTGGTGGGAAAGCCAAGAAATATAGATTAGAATAGAAAAAATATCAACATAACGTGATCAATTACGTACCCAATACATCAGCAGCAAGTTCCCGGAATCGTATGTGGCGGCGCCCAGCCTTCTCACAATGTTCAAGCACCAATGACATTAGATAATAGGAGTAAAAAGTCACCAACCCCATCACCGTTAAGCAAAAGAACCCTAGTCCCCATCCGAGCCCCCGGAATGCGTACGGCAAGGTCAGTATTGTGGGCCCCACTATCGCCGTCGTCAAATGAAACCCCGCATGCCACCATTTTCCTACAGTTTATAAATCCATCCAAAACTTGTCCGTCGCAGTATTATTTATGCATTTCTACGTTTTAATTTTAAATTAATAGCGTACATAGTTTCAGATATTGATAGAAATCTGACCTTTAGACTCCAATACAAAAGCTGCTCCGGCGTCTTCGTCCTGGCGATTATTTCGTAACGATCCATTTGGTTTTGGTGCAACCTCTGCCATTGATAAATTCAGCACATCTACATATATTATCGTGTATGTAGAGCGACGAAAATTGATGAATGAGGCAAACAGAAAAACAGGACGGCGGAAATTAAGCTATGCCTTGTCGTCGTCATCCATTGATCCTTACAAGCAACAGCGATACATACAAAGTGCACATCTATCTATATATATAATCTTGCACGCGACTTCCAAGCTGATTTTATCTATTTATGGCAATAACTTTTAAAATGAAAATAATAATTTTCCTCATCAAAACCAGTAATTCTACTCTTCTACTACTACTACTACTTAAATTTAGTAATACAGTTTATTTATTTATAAATAAGAAGGGAATAATATATTGGAGTGGATCCGATCCCATATTAATAGAGGGTGAAGAGAGAAGCCCTCATAAATTCTGTCATTTCATTATGAATGAAAATGGATAAACATTGAAAGGTAATGGGCGGCGAACATCTCAAATTGATAATATTTCAATCACATCTAACCACGTAACTATTTCATTTTTTTACTGAAGTAAATGAGGTGTTGGGTGAAGTGATGAGCGTGGTTTTATTTTGAAATAGTCAATTTAACATACCAAATTAGTGGAAGAATTAGAGATGCTTACCTGGTTTCCCCAATAAAACCTCCAGTCTTTCTTGGGAGGGCATTTCCTCCACGAATATGAAAGAAGAGGAGGAGACTCGTGCTTTCAAGAGAACGCAGAAAATGAAGGCTTAATATGAAAACTTGAAATAAGGCGTGGGTACACATTGACCAGAACGCGATTCTTCAAATTCAAATCAATCGACGGACTGTGGTTTGACCGCTTAAAAAATTAATAATAATCCAAATTAATTTTTGGAACATTTCTCAATTCAAATAGATATTTTGACCCTCACTCTTCATAAAATTAATTTTCATTTCCAAATCTACAAACCCTCGGTTCAAACGCGGCTAATTGAATTTGAACGCAAAAAATGCGTTGACTTGCTTTTTAGCCCTTTCTTGGGCTGGGATTTACAGCACCGATTTCAGTGCGTTTAAAATCATCCAATGAATTGTGACGACAATTCAGATCAGAGCCCCAAAAATTCATCTAACGATCGTTTACTTCAATTCTGTTTAATTAAATATTTCCTTTAATATACTTCAATATGATTTCAATCAGTTAATAAATGATATTAACTACTATGACATCGGAATGAGACGGAATTAAGTGATTTCGTTGCCCCGAATGGAATTTACTCACCATAGTGCTATCACAGTAAACAGGATAGAAGGGGAGGGGTGGGTTGGGAAAAAATGACGGAAAGTTGAAAAAAGAAATCATTGCATAAGGGTAGGGTTGGGGTGGAGTGGGTAAAAATGACGGAAAGTTGGTGAAAAAATATCAATGTAAAGCTGACGTACCCGTCACGTCATAGGTGGGCAAATGTTCAGGCCTGTTTCACACAATGAAAGGGATTTTAACTCTTCTTCTGATAACAAAATTTATACGAAAATACAAATCCAAGTGAGAAATGTCACGAACACGAATGAGCTCTGTATTATTTACACCATACAATTTTTTCAACTGTTAAACACCATATCCATTAACAGATCATTCCAAGAATCGATCGGGCCGGGAAGACACCAGTGCAGGCAGTCATTTATCATTTTCGCATTCTTATCTTTGGCAAATGGTTGAAAAAATCTATATGGACCCGGGTGTCCATCTGGTCGCAATAACGAAAGAGGAGTTACGTCTAAAAGTTTTAGGTTTACCCCATTTTGAGAAGCTTTAGCAGATGCCTTCTCGAATTCCTCTAATTCGACTTCGCGTAGAGCTTTGTTCACGTCACTTAACCCGAAGTCGCCTTCCTTTGCTGGCACTGTTCTTCTACATGACCCACCGCTGAACCATTCTCCATTCTCAAAGTGATCGGGTGTGGAGGTCCGGAAAAAGATCATCCCCTTGTGGTTTGACCTGATTATGTAATCAAAAACATTGTGGAGGACTTTGCGATAAGCAAAATTGAACCCAAGTTCTGTGAAGTTCCTCTTAGGACAGTTGTGGCAGCCTAGTACCTTGCTGTTCTCATAGTAGATTGCATTTTTTACGAACCATTTACCACTAGATATTATCATGTAATCGAGGCTCTTAAACTGTTTAGTCCAATTCTTGTCAAGAATGTCAAGATGTAGTTCAATCTCAGATGTTGAAACGCCATTAATATCTTCAAAAATGGAGGCTTTTGCAAGGAGAGGGGACCAAATAACTGATATGGTGAAGTTGTACGTGGGGAAAATCCATCTTCTCGATTTGTATCCCTCGTCATGGTAAACTTCAACAGCTTTTTCTATCTGCAGGCAAAAAGGACAAAAAAAGCTTAATGTCAATGGCACGTGAGTTCAGAATAACATTTTTTATTGCAACATAATATGTTATTGGAATTTATATTACTGCCAATCCAGTCAGGTTCAAGAGTACATGCAAGAAAAATCAGATGAATTACAAAGTGAACCACATAATGCTCTCATAGGAAAAGGTCTTAAAATATTTCTCCTTTTTAATGTCCCCTTCGAGAAATATAAATTCCAAAAGTAATCCTGTAATTTGATTTTTCTTTTTTCATTTCATTTGGCAGCCTAGGCAATTTCTGCTATACTGAAGAACTAAGTTTGATACTTGCACCCTGAAAGTACAAGGTAAGCCAGATGAAAAACTTGGTGGTCAAAATAGTTCTAGGCAAGGATGTTAACAAAAAACAGCACAGACAAGAAATGATTTTGATGCATTATTTAATGTAAATGTATCAAGAAAAACACAGCAGAAAGTAACTCTGCATTATCTAAAACTCGTGCTATTGCCTTGAGGTAAGTACATAGCACTTCAAAAATTATTAGACAGATTTCAGAAATGAATGAATGATAGCAATTTTTTTCAATTTTACCGTAGAGAGAATGCAAAGCAATGACTGGATATGATTTCGTGATATTGAATCGCCAATCAGTGCCCAACTTTTATTCCTCATCGACTCCAGAAACCTATCTGGATCAAACCGAGCCAACTTGCAACCATGAGGATTCCACCTCCAATGGAGATACCCTGTGTCTGGCCGTCCATTCTTCATACAATTCTGGTGGTCTTCAATGAAGCTGCAACTCTCATTTGTGTAGATGGGTTCTCCCTGATAAGGAATCCAATCCCCGATAAATACATTACACTTTCCAGCATCTTCTGTAGCATACCAGTGAAACAACTATTAATACATAACCAAATTGGCAATCATTCAGTGATATCTTAATATGACAATAATACGTGATAATATTTCTTCACAAACCAAGAATTACAAATCACCCCTGATGGAGAGATCATACCAATCGAGTGGTTTAGTACAGCAGCAAATCAATCTATGTTGGGAGCAACACAATCAAAACAAGCCAATAAACATATCTAAGCGGAACAAAAACCCATCATAAATTAATATACTGCACTAAACAAAAGTGAAAATTCTTATTTGAAATGCAGACTGATTACATAACTATAACCATGACAATTAGTTCGTGTTTGGTACACCATATTAGACCGTGCATAGAATTAAGTATACTATTTATCTTATTCAGTATAAAACCATCTTCACCCTCACCGCTGCATTATGTTATACTATTTATAGCGCAAATGACATTTTCTTACTAAAAGATAAAAAGAATATTATACACAACCATTCACCAACTGCTATCCATTTTAATTTTATACTAGGTTCTTTATACAGACTAATCCGGTGCCTCAAACACAACCTCAAAGTAAAGTAAGACTCACCGTACAACTCACTGTATAATGCCATCAACACTATGCTCAAAAGTTGAAAAGAAGTGAATTACTTAATTTATGAGCAAATGCAACTCACTTTTTAATCTGAGCCAAACATGCTCTAAACCAATATAAAACTTATTTAACCTTTTTTACAGATCTCATACTTCTGTAAAGCAGCATTAACCTCTTGTTCATCAATATTTTGCCACCTCACACAAATTTCTCATACATGATAATGATAACCCATTAAAATTAAGGAAAACTAAAGGGAGTTAGAAACAAAAGGATCTGACCTTCAGGAGGAAATCCGTCTGTTTTTTCTTGAGAAATTAGAGGAAGAACAGGGGGCGGTGAAGTCTTGGCATTTTCAAGAAATGAGTTGTCGGAAATAGGAGAAAATCCGGTGGATCGAGTATAGAGAAGCCTAAATGCAAGACCCACTAAAAGAATTGAAACACCCAATTTGATTACGAAGTAATTGTGGTTGTGACGAGATCTCCACCAAT
This sequence comes from Fraxinus anomala, assembly GCA_903798345.1. Taxonomy (NCBI): domain Eukaryota; kingdom Viridiplantae; phylum Streptophyta; class Magnoliopsida; order Lamiales; family Oleaceae; genus Fraxinus; species Fraxinus anomala. The sequence goes on from CAIGRN010030418.1 coordinate 30,906, forward strand.
ATTTCCAATTGTACAGCATTTTCTTCGCCATTTTCCACTCTTTATCCTTCAGTTTTAAGCCTTTCTCACTCTCATTCAATCCTTCCTCAGGCGGTGGCAGCTTTGATGATTTTATAGAGAAAACTGCAGCATTGGTCCCTAACTTATTGGACCATTAGTAAATTATTCTTCAATTTTTTAAAAGTAACAAGTTATTCTCTAACTTTTGTGTTACATTTCTATGATTGAAATAGTCAATTTTACATGTTAAATTATAATGTGACTGTCTTGCTCCTAAATTTTAGGCGTCATCTCAAATTGGAAGGAACGTTTTACATAAAGTTAAATCGTATATTTAACATATAGAAGATTAATTTCTTTGGAATATCAAAAGCTAGTAAGAATTTTTTTCAAAAAAATGTAGTAAAATCTTGGCACTTCAAAATTATATTAATGTGTTAAAATTTAGCCAAGAAATGTTGACAACACATCTTGACTCACTATAATGAATGTTTGGAGATTAATTTGCTCTTTTTCTAAAAGTTGATGGTTAATACGTTACTCAAACAATAAGTTGGAACTGTAAGTGAAATTAATGCCTATTATAATTTTTGATAACCGACAAGAGTAAAAGGACACACAGCACGCCTTTCTAGTTTCTGAGCTGTATATGCAGAATGTTTGGGTTAAAGCAAATTTTTAAATAGGCTTAGATACGTTAATTATTTTATTTTACTAGACAAATTTTTTTTGTTATTTTAACTTTTAAAGACTATTATGGTGATATTTGGCGAGTTCAAATTATAATTTAAACTATTAAAATACACTTTTATCTGTATGATTCATACACATTCTATAATTATTGACTTCTCTTAATTAGGTCAGCACATTTCTTGAACAAAATTAAAACCGATATTTATTTTATGGATAAATAAGGTATTTTCTTATTTTCAATTTCGACTAATAAAAATATTTATCTTTATAGAAGACTTGGAATGTATGGTAATGTTTTTTAAATGATACACGAAATGTGTGAATCATAAGTTGTAAGTTAGATAAAAAAGTGTTATGTTATTCAACTCACTGTTGCTTAACATTCGTAACCTAGACCGATGTTAACCATCAATAAGATTAAATAATATTATTCAAAAAATAAAAATATATATCTGAAAAAAGTGTGTAATGTAATAATAATATTATGCCAGAAATTTCGTCTTTGAAGAGAAAATAATAATCTAGTTGTGAGATATCGATAGTAATGTAATTTCCTTAATAAAAAAAATAGCTAGTCTTTTTTGTTTGTTGATGGGTTAAGATGATGAAGTAAGTAATGGCCCCATGACGTGAAGTTTAGTTGATAGGTCTTATTATGATTGTGTAACTATATCTTTACTAAAATATTAGTGTTTCATTTTATATTACTAATGAAGATTGTTAGGTATTTTAGTGATGTTCAAATAACTTATAGACAATGATGAAAAATCGTGGCACATTTATCTTCATAGGCTATAAGTCCGAGATTGAA
>CAIGRN010030419.1:0-12767 GCA_903798345.1 Fraxinus anomala
TAGGATTAAGCTCTAGTCCCAATCTTGAGAGCAATAATAAACAAAACGAGAAACAGAAAAGCACACACAAAACACAAAGATTTATTTTTGTTCATTCTCAATGTGAACCTATGTCTACTTGTTGCTGCTGATTTTTACATTAATGAAGGAGAGTACCGTGCTTTCTTTTTTTGCACTTCTCTTCTCTCATACAGAAAAGACGACCCCTTGTATTTCTATTAAGTAGGAAACTAGTGAAACTTCAACAGAAATGCCATCCTGTGCCTTAATACTTCAATAGCTTTAGTGAAAGATAAACGAGAATTTTCTTACTTTTCTTATGGATTCTAGTTATTTCAATTCTATTTATGGTGGAAAGGTTTTTGAGGTTGTTACATAGGATTCTTTATGTTTGTATGTCTTTTATTCCAGCAAGCTCTGCTGTTGCATTACTTTATTCTTGTTCTTTAGGCCCACCATAAAATGTAATTTGTGCTGTGTATTCTGTTTTTCTAGCATCCGATGAAACTCAAAAGTCTCAGAGATCAAGGCATCGAATGCACAGGCCGAATGGGTCCTCTCACAAGACTCTTAGACGCTCTCTCTCCAGTGACTCGCATTCGGTTTCTACTCCAAGGGGGTCCACGGTGAGTAAAGCTTTAAACTTTTAGTTTTTTAGCATTATCATTTTTGTTTTTTCTTGAAAAAGAAAAAAATAATAATCAAGGTTATGACAATGCCTACAAATTTACTTTAAAACACTCCTGTGCAGAAAATTGACCTTGGCAAACTTGAGATGGCTGCATTGTGGAGATATTTGCGGCACTTTAACCTTGTAAGTGGGTTTTTATGACAAGGAAATTTATTTATGTTTTTATGTTGGGTTGAATACACAGGTGGTCAATGAGAACTTTCAGTAAAATTTCATGTTGGTTGCTAAACTTCATTTTGTTCTAAGTATGTCTTAAAACTAAAATTCTGTTACAATTTGGCCACTCCGTCCAAAGTCCGTTAGTTTCACTTATGATGAAATTGTTACAATGTTCAAGTTCAACAACCAACTTGGTACAAATTATATTTAGGGTCCGTTTGATTGCAAATGTGGAAAATTGATGGAAAGAAAATGTTTTACAGGGAATTGAATTGCCTAGAAAATATTTTACTGAGAATTGTAATTAATTGTGTTTGAATAGTATAATTTTCCATCTGGAAAATGTTGAAAGTTTGGTTCTGTTTGACTTCATTTTTATGGAAATGTTCATTAAAGTCATAATTTTTTGTAACATTGAGTCTAGAATTTGTTCCAATTGCCCAAAAAAAAAAAAAAAAAAATTTGGAAAAAAAATTACAATACCGACTACCATTCGTTTGGCTTATTTGCATGGAAATTATCAATAAAAGTGATAAATATTTTATCATTGTATCTAGAATTTTTTCAAAAAAAAAAAAAAAACCTGGAAAATCAAAATCCACCAAAACAAGAAAACTTTTTCCTCAAAAAGGTGGAAAATATTTTTCGGGGTAAAATTTTGCCTATCAAACACTACAAAAGTTGGAAAATGGAAAATGTTGTGTATCAAATGCAGCCTTAGTGACTAACATAAAATTTCGCTAAAAGTTCAAGGTCCACTGGTGGTTTTAACCCCTTTTAGGTTTGATCAAAGCAACTTTAGTTCCAGTGCTTAATGCTCTGAAATTTTCCTCAGGTGGATGCCATTCCTAACCCGTCCAAGGAGCAACTCATAGATGTTGTTCAGAGGCATTTCCTATCTCAGGTATTAGCTGACCTGCTTCCTTTTTTTTCTTTTTTTGGCTTTTCTATCTGACACTGAAACCATATGGAATATTATATGTCGCTGATCAAGAACCAGATGATTCTCGAGATGTACCATTATATGATGTATATTTATAATTGCAGTCTTATTATTGATTGGAAGCATTGTCTTCTGTTTATGTAGCAATTGGACGAGTTGCAAGTCATTGCCGGGTTTGTACAGTCTGCGAAGAGACTGAAAACTGTTTTCAAATGACATTCAGCAGATTATGAGAAGTAGCTGCATATCGGTTCCTGACTCTTAACAAATTCTGGTTGCCACTTTCTGCTCCAGTCATATATGTAATATATGAACTCCGGTGTTTATCCTTTTTAGTTCTATAGGCCAGTGTCCAAGTCTATAGAGGTTCTCGCTTCTTGGTAGCTGTAATTATATAGTTATATGCGAACCAGTTGACTCTATGAAGGCCTTCTTGGTCGAGCTTTGGTTGAATGTATGCTAACTAGTGTAGTGTCTTTTAAAATGTATAGTTCGTGTGCCTAAATGATCATTCGACCATCTAAGCTTTACATCGTATTTAATTAGAAATCGAGAAGCTGACTATGTTAGTACTTATTATCTGTACTGTACAGTTATTATCTCTTGTTCGAAATATAAATGCATCTTTCCCTTATATTGTGTGCATGAGCCTTTTGAATGATGTTTTGAACTTGTAGGGTGATGCTCGAGTTGTTTCAAGAATGTGATTTTGCTGTAAAACCTTGAAATTTTTCTCTTAAACAAATTGATTTAGGGTTCATTTGATACAACTTTTGCTTATTGATTTAGGGTGCACGTGGCAAACTATCATTTGACAATTTAGAAAAATAACAATTTTCTCTCTTAACAATTTTTTCAAAACAAATCTCATGTCAAGCATAATGTATACTTTGGAGTGTACAAATGACATTTTTTATCGAAAATTTTAGGTTGAAGGGGAAAAATGAGATAAGTATGCTTGATTGATCGTCATATGCATAACTATATGCAGAAGGGCAAGAATTATTGAACAATAGAGAGTAATTAGTCGGCGGGCAAGTCGCCGGCGTCAAGTATCGCCGGTGCAACAATATTCCTGCGTGTTAAAGGCGGCACGTGCACTTACGCATGCCACTACTTCGCCGGAAACAATAACTTGCAGCTCCGTGGGGCAGGTTTTGTTCAGATCAGCCACGCAACCAGCGTATTGGCAGTCACCAGAGCCGCCGGATGGCCGCACGCTGAGTGGGAGATTATAGCAGTCTACGAGGCTGACGTCCTAAAAATCTTTCTCAGCATTGCCATTTGCCAGTGTGAATTCGACCAGGCTTGCTGGAGGTACCCCAACATCCGGTGCATTTCAATCCGCCGGCACAATTCCAACTGGCGCAATTGCCGTCGCCTCTGGCGTCAAAGCTGCAGCCTGTTCTGGCCCAGAAGCGGTCGGACCAGCCGGGTGGGGCAGGAAACTGCATGGATTCACCGGGGATTAATGCAAACCCGCCGCCTCCAAGAACTGTTGCACCGTTGTCGGAGAGTGTACCTGGCCAGATTGTTTTACTGCAACTGTTTTGTAGGGTAAACAACGTAGTAGCTGAAATAATTCAACTCCTTGAAAAGATTTGGGCCATTAGCAGAACGCAAGAGTTTTATCAAACTTGCCAGTAGCATCTTCGATGGATGAATCAGATATTTGCGATTGTAGATAAGAGTAGGAGCTGCCTATTTATAACTTCGTAATTTCTTGCTTTTACCTTGATTTATTCAAATGATTTTATTGTTTATTTCTTTGATCTTATTAGGTATTCTTTTAAATGAACAAATAATCGTTCTAACCATGTTCTCCATAAATTTGAGTTAGATATATATAAATCTTCGTAAAAATTTAATAAATCTTTAATAATTTTTTTTTATAGATAGTGTTTTATGAGTAATATTATTCGTAATGAAAATTACCTATAGTCGTTCTATGAGGCACACATATGAGGGTTTGTAATTTGATGTATTAATGGGATAATTTCTTTTATTGATTTATGAATCAAATCACAAATTGTCACATGTAAACTATGTTTGACGATTATAGGTGGTCTTCACTATAAATAACATTACTCCTATTTTGTAGAAGAAAAAGATCATGCAAAGATTCTCTTTCTTGTGAGTGTATGCAAAGATTTTTCACAAACTAGGTTTCAATTTTTATTTTTATTTTTTTGTTATTAAATTTGTCTAAAATGCCCTTCAATCTGTTCTTCCATTTTTTTTTTTTTTTTTTTTGAAAGGTCTTCAATCTGTTCTTGTAAACATGTTTGTCCTCTTTTCTTTTTAATATTTGAATGTTTCAAACACTGAAACATACCCTAATTCTTTGATGATGTCATGAACCCTTAAATCTAAATACGTTAATCCCTAGTCTATATATTGTTTGACAACTTAATTCGACCATATCTCATTATTTAAGTACATGTTCGATAAAGCTTTATTTATCATTCATTTCGTAATATCCCTTCTTCGATTATAAAGTGCTAAGCTCTACTTATCATACAGATTTTATATCAACATTGTCAATGAACATGGAGTGCAGGACCTCTTGGAAGCTGTCCACACTTATAGCAGAAATTTGACAATCTTGCCTTAGATGTCCGTCAAATCGCTACAGCTCTAGGTGATGAGAGAGGTGTAGTTCACACAAAATCAAGCCTAAGAATCCATGCCAAGCCCACTCCGTTTGTACCTCACTTTGAAGGTGCTATTAGACCATTCCAACTAACGACAATAGATCCCATTCCCATTTCAAGCATGCTCTTGCACGTGTCATCATTTTCGTACGTTACTCGAAGAAAAAGGGCAATGATAAGCATACGTGACCATAGGGATGATCACAAGCCATTCAAAAGCGCGTGATCATCACATACAATAGCCGTATGTGCAGGCATGCATGTGTAAATACCCTTTCGAAAAAATTCCAGATGGAAAATAGCAATTTAAATTTCACAAGTATAAAAAAATCTGCAGTGACAGAGTAAATACAAATCATTTTGCCATAGAGTTAATAAGCAAGAATTTACACCCAAAAATCTTTTACAACCACCTTATTATGTTTAAGATAAAAATGTATTCTACAAATTTTTCCTCTGCAACATTTCTTTAATAGTACCAAGAACTGGAGAGGGTATGATATCGAAATAAGAAGCAGACGCAAGGTAAATGCAAGCTAAACCTATGTACACTTTAAACCAAATGGATGAACAAATGGTAAGAAATATGAACAATCCAGTAAGAGCAATCACCACTCCACAATTAACCAAACATTTCAAAGTTGAAAGTTCACCTTCTGTTCCTTGACGAGGAAACTGACCATCAGTTATGAAATCAGAGAGCAGCTGATCCTTGAACAGGAATGTATTCATCAACCAATCAGCAGCCTCGTTTTCAGATGCCGGGATTTCCTTAAGAGGGATACGTCTGATGTGCATGTGTACTTCGGAAGGATCCACACCAAAAAGGTTGTCGAAGAAAGTAGGGCATTGATTCTTGTATGCAATAGTAACATCATAAACTGCCATTAAAATGTTTCAATGAGTGTATATTAGGAACAACTTTTAAGGATTATCTACCTTTGAAATAGAGACATCTTTTTATTTCAGGTAACAAGTAGAAAGGGATTCCACATTGCCTGCCTATGATTGGCAGTGCCTTCGAATAACATCATTCTTTAAATATATAGACAATGAAGTAAAAAGAAAAGAGAAACAAGGTGACATAAACCTGCCACTAGTATTCCATAATGTTAAAATAAATCATCGGTGTTAAATGGATATGGGGCTGGAGACCATTGATGAGGTATAGTAAAAACCACTTATGACAGTGAGGCAGACAAACTAAAGAGAAAATGATATATTACGGTAGCAGCAATAACTAGTGTTCTCTTTTAAGAAACAAAGGTTATTGTCGGTAGGGGGACAATAGAAAGAAAAAACATACGGAAATGCCCTCAAGAAAAAGTCTTCTATCAACAACCTACAATTTTTCTCAATTATCTAGAAGTCTACAGCCACCATGCACTAAAGCCAGCTCATAAATGGTGCTTTTTCTTGTACTTTTTAAGTATTTTTTATTGTTTTATCTCCTATTAAAGGAATAGCTCAGGTTTCCCATGTTTCTTAACTGCTGCCTTGAGTCAAATAAAGTTGCCAAAGGAATAATTCTATTTAAACTGATGCTCAAAAAATTACACTCAAATAAAGTTGCCAAAAGGATAATTCTATTTAAACTGATGCTTAAAAAATTACACCACACACGGTCTCTTTGTGGGATTTGGCTTTGAACTTCATAAAAAATAGTACACACGCACACACAAACGCAGAGGAGAGAGGATATTTCTTCCCGGTAACATTTTTCTCTTATGCGAAAATCTCATGCGTGGAACACATGGATCAATGAACATGACGACTTGAAGCACGCTAGATGTAGTCATGTCATCTCCATATCCATTATTATATCGTTTCTCTGTTCTTACAGTTAATTACTAGTAGATTGACATTTAAGATGCATGCTCGATGTGCATGAGAGAGAGGCATGGCGATATGGGAGAGGAAAAGTGTGTGGATGTGGGTGAGAGAGTGATAACAGAGAGACAGATGACAGTATTGAGAAGTTAAAAAAAGAAAGCTGCGGATTGTCTGGTCCAAGAATAACTTAACTCTTATTTGAGAATACTCGAGCATAGTTTTTTGCCTACCTAATGATCACTAAAAAACTGAAGATTTTCGGAGGGAAAAATAAGGTTAATACCAGCAAAAAAGAGATCATTCAGGGATGAGCTCTCAAACTGATATTAAGAGACAGGAGAGATGAATAATATCATTCATACTAGTTGTTTTGTCGACACAAAGAAGTTTGGTTCTCCAAGGTCTAATGATTATTCTTTATTATAATGAAAAACAGATTGGCTTATTTATAAAAATATAATTTCCAGATATAAATAACAGCGAAATTTCTCAGCTTTGAATTCTTTCAAAGTTATATTTATGAGATCCCCTATTTGGTCCTGATACTAATTACATTTTTATCCACATCTGATACTTTGAAATGGGGAAGTTGAATTAAAAATTGCATTTCAAAGTATCGAATTTTGATAAAAATCTTATTAGTATCAGGACCAAACGGGGGTATAATGATAATACAAATATGGGGAACTTCAATAGGCAGAACACTAATTGCACTACAATTTAGACATTGAAGAATAGAGAAAACAGTGAATCTTAGTTAAAAAGAAAAGATCTGAAAGGTCGCATTTTTGTAAGCAAACTGGAATGCATGACCTTAACAAACCAGATGAATTCCAAAATCACAACCCCTCTGAAAGAAAGAAAAAGAACAGCGAAGGAACAAAGATAAAAGAAGAGAGTAGTAACATTAAGAATGACAGATATAATAAGTAGGCAGGATTTTCCCCTCAGCAGAATACTTAAGTAGTAAAGGGTCATTCTGAGGATCATATGGCCATACCCAGAATGAAACGATGTTCTTATAACAGAACATTTGCTCTTTTGGGGTGGCTTATATCATGCTTCTATGCCACCCCAAACGTGCTCCATATTAATATTCAACCAGAACATATGCTTTAAATTACTGACAACAATTATGAAGAAGGATGGACCTGCGTCCAAGGAGTTCCTCAGGGTTTCCAAGCAAGCATAGAAACCCCGTGTCTTTGGAAGCAGCACATTCTTCAGCACTGGCAATCCATTTTCAGCAGCATACTTTTGACTTCTTTTACACTTCTGTTCGCTGTTGACAAAAGCAAGAGAACTGTATTGTATAATCCGGGTGCAGAAGTTTACAGACTAATGATAATGCTCCAAAACATATGTATTGCAGTTTTAGTGAACATGAGAAACACCTTAATTGATGCAGTTATTTTAAAGTTTGGCAATTATTTTCACTATTATAATATCTGCAGCAGCGATTAGCTAATTAGGTGCAATGAGTAATAATAATTTTCAAAACCAAAAAGAACTGCATAGAAAGAAAATAGAATAAATTCATTTCTACTGTCCAGGAGAAAGATGCATAAACAGTTATAGTGAGAAGACAAAGGAATGATGTCATTACGCATAATCAGTTCCTTCAGGAAAAACAGCAAGCCACAGGGGATCGTGACGATCGCTATAGGTTGAGAGCATTCGACGCATTACTGATTGATCAAGTTCCCATTTTCTCTCCACTGGGATGAACTCCAATATGCGAAATCCCCAACCAAAGATTGGCAATTTCATTAAACTGCTCTTGAGGACATATTTAATGTAGCCCAAGCACCCTTTCCGCAATGCTAGATCCCACAAATACATCCAATCAACCTCTGTTCTGTGGTTGGCTATGAGTAAGACACGTTCTTTTGCTGGAACTCTCTCACCACAAAAGATCACTCTAGTTTTGTTTATCTTTTCGAATAAGAATGGCCACAAACCAAGCCAAAGACCAAATAGAAAGCATACTGATTTTCTACTGTAATGAACACTGAAAAGCCGCAGAACTACAGCAGCCAGAGGTACAAAATACACTAAGAACATAAATGCAGATGAAAGAAAAACAGAAAAACATATTAGACCCCTAAAAATACGGAAAGGAGTCAAAGGGAAGTGCTTTAATCCTCTAGTAGAATTAAGGGACTGGCAAACTTCCATCCTCCTCTTGTTAATCTTTATGCCTTCACCTAAAAAACTTGTGCAAGATAAAGATCCTTCATCTGCTTCTGAATATTCTTTACTTTGGGTTTATACAGGAAAAAGAAAGCTCACCTAGCCCCTGGCATGATTGCTAGATTATGGATCAAGGAGCTCACACCTGAAAGTGCGACTCAATCAATAAAAAGAAAGCATAAATATTTAAATGATAACCAAAATAACAGGAAAAGAAAATATTGATACTGTAACATAAGATCAGTGGAATTATATTTTTTTTAAAGTTAATAATAATAATAATAAATAAAAACCCTTAAGAAGACAGTTTAAATAACATCAACTCATCTGCCTAGTTTCAACTAACATAACACATCACTGAGGGGAAATTTATAAATTTAGGTAGTTGCGTAAAGGACTCCATAAAAGTGAAATATCACTAACTTTACACACTGCACAAATATAGTAACGCACTCATATAGAGTCATGCCATGATGCCTAGTAATAATTTTATTGCATTCTAAAAATATTGAAGAGTAGTGTAACCTTGGTTCTCTCACTTGTTATATGATCCTCAATCGATCCACACATTTAGCATCCAATATGGATCGCTGTCATGTGAAGAGAGTGCTGTAGGATAGCACTTAATGCAACAAATAATGCAACCAGATTTAAAACTGGTTTGGCATGTTTTTATCATTCCTAATTGCAATATTACAGACATCAAATTGAATCCTTTGAATAATCAAATCTAGCAGGTCAAGATATCATATACCAAATTTCTTAAACATGAAATCAATAAGTACATTGAACAGGACGGAAAATTTATAAGATCTTACAACAGACATTAATCCAATTTTTAATTTAACATCCAGAAGAAGGCTAAGAAGAACAAAAGTATTCAGCTAGCATATTAAAATCTCACGATTTGCTGCCCAAAGTAGGTGGAAATAACAAGGGCATATAATGCAATTAATCGTTTACATATCCTTTCTTACTTTCAAAAGTTAAGCATATATATTTCTCACAAGGAAAATAAAAACCGTGCAGATTGTAAGTACTGTAGTACCTCAAAAAACAAAAGTTCTATGAACATTCTGCTAATGCGATTACCAGATTTATCACCAAATGTGAAATCATCATGAAAGATTATGTTTCATTTCAAATCTCAATCGCATAATATCTTTAAATTCCCTATCTTTCTTCACACATTTCTATAGTCATATTAGCCCAGTGCAGAATCCAGATCCATTATAAATACAAATAAATTGTAAATTGGCATATCTCCAAATAATTCTGTCATAAATAGAAAAATATATATATCCAAATCTCAACCAAATCCATCCAACTAAAACATTACAGAAATCAAAACCAAACGAAAACTTCATCATGAAAGTTAGTCTATTCCTTACATTAATTCATTAAATTGCCAAAACAACGTAAATTAAATTGTTACTAATCCAATTCCATCGAATCCCGCATACTAATAAAAAGAAATCCACGTAAATAAACCAAAAACATACCACCAATAATCGCCAACAGAGTGCAGGAAAAAGGAGAGGAATCTTCTTTACCTCAGCGAAAAGCGATGAAACAGAGATTCGATACATCAAAAGCGTGGTCGAAATTTCAATGAAAGATCATAAGACTCCAAAATGACAGCCAACGTAACAGGAATTTTATGCAGGTGTATGCGCATGCGCTTGGATGTATCAATGTATCTCGGCTTTTTGCCTTGTTCTAAAGCTTAAAAAAGGAGTAAATATCATCCTCGGTCACTGAACTTTCAGATAAATATTAATTAGGTCACTAACTTTAATTTATTTCATTTTAATAAATTGAATTTCAATTTACTTTCAAAAGTTACCATTCTATCATATTTCGTCACATATCATCCCTCAATTTGAGAAAAACTGTTTAGTTTATAGTATATCATAATTGATCTTCTGTATAGTTTGTACATGTTATGAAAATCATAAGACGATGGTATCATATTGCTTTTAGATTACAATGTTTAATGCATATTTTTATTTTAACACATACATGACATGATTACGTGGTAAATCGATATATTGTGCAGTGATTGCATGGATGATTCCTTGCTGAATGACTATAAATAAAGCAATTCTATCAATTTAGAGTAGGCAAGCAATGTAATGGTGAAATTTGAAACCTAAAGTGAAAAATTGAGACTGATTAAAGTTTAGTGACCCATTTGAACTTTTTCTCATAATTCAATGACTGCAGACAAATTTACCCTCTTATAAACCGTTGGCACTTGGCAGTAATTATCAGGTTAGTCAATGTAGCGTTGTCGCAAGAGCAAATCAAGTCCATAGAGAGAGTTGTTTGGTGTGCCCTCCTCCAATCATTTTGGTGGGGGTCATCTACAAGACAAAATTGAAAAATTGTCTCACGACTCATTTTACTATTTTTGTTAGATAAGATGAACTTCGTTTAATGAATATTCTAAAAGCATCACTCTCATTTTGTTAGTCATTTTCATCCTTAATCTCGACTTCAAGTTCTCACCTTGCTTCTAATATATTTTGATGTGAACCCGCATAATAATAGTAGTTACGGAACCCACGACAAATTAGAACAAATCTAAGAAAGTCAAGAATTAACATTTGAAAAGCTCAACCCAATAAATTTTTTAACCAAAGAATCAAGACAATCGCTAATAATATCTTGACCCAGTGATCACGAAACGTATGAACCTTACTTAAATTGTAGAACGACACAATAATTTAATTTTTGATAAGTTCAAAATTAATTCGATGAAGAACGAGAAAAAAGTAATATGTCTCGCAATAATATCTTTCAAATTGTGTATTTTACAATGAATGAAATGAGTCATATTTCTATGGAATCTATAAAATCTACTTAAAAATAGAATTAAGCCTTAAAAATAACAAAAGATATCACAAAATAGAGTTTTAATTAAAATAAAATATTGCACGAAATTTGAAAAATTCGCGTCCAGAAATATACTACGCTGTCGCATAGTGTAAATCCCCACGGTCCTATAAACCAACTGAAATCCTCCTCTTTGGTTTCGGTAAAGGGGCATGCGGTCGCATAGTTGTTCCTTCCAACCTCTTCGTCCATTACTTGAATCAAGTTGCTTTACTTCTCTTCATCTCACATGCACAATATGAAACTTGTCCATTTACTTGTCGTAATCAATGTTTCGTCCACCGTGGCTTGAGCAAGTAGTTATATTGCTTCTTTGATCCGCTTCGCTCGCGACTTAGTCATAGGCCCTTTTTCAAATATCAATGGATCATTGCCCGAACTTATCCTCGTATTATGGATCATATCATATTCTTTATAATGTCCTCTCTTTCTCTCTCGAGTCCCTTTCCTATGTTGCGTCTATTTCTCAATTTGTGTCCCTGTTTGGTAAGGATTAAAATTTAGATTTTAATTTAAATCAAAGTCAACTATTAATTTTAAACACGTATTTTATGAAATCCACAATTTTTTAACCACACATTTTAACAACTTTTATCAAAATCTATTAAAAATCTGATTTTAATCTCCAAACTAGAGTTGTATCTCCATATGTTCTTTATTTCTCACAAGAGTTCCCTGAACTACTCTCAATAGCGACACGGAGAAAGGGATAGCAAATTGAGTATTTTATTTTGATTGTTACAAGAGGTTTTCAAAATATTCAACAAAATGTTGAAATGAGATTCAGTATACTAGAGAAACGATCCATAAACATAAAGAACATTTTCATAGTTCCACTACATATTAGATAAAATGTTGCCCCGCTATAGTAATTGATGGGAATTGGTTATTAAAGTTTCTTGGCCAATTATTTAAGTAGGGTCCATTAGTCGATTACGAGAGTTCAGTGTGCAGGTAATGCCCACATGAAAGAAACGTTACTAGGATTTTATTAACGCATTTTTTTTTTAACAGATCGGTGTCGTGGGAAACAATACGTAACCATGTTGTAACACTTCCAAAAAGTCACCCGGAAAATATGATTTTGTTGACTTATGGCTGATGTTTCGTTTTGATTATCACCAACAAATTGATTTTAAGTGTCCATAGCACATATATAATTGATGGCACAAAGTTTGAGGACAAGCAATTTGCATATAATGATCAACGTGAAAACAAGATCAATCTTTCGAGACCATGAAGAATAATATTGCAAAATCCCGCAAAAGCTGTCTCAACGAAAATCGAGACAAAAATCGAAGTACCGTCAAGCAATGCACGTAAAAAATGTTCAAATCAAGCACTTAGACGTTTTACGATTATATGTAAATATAAAACATTTTAATACTTGGTAATG
>CAIGRN010030435.1:0-19913 GCA_903798345.1 Fraxinus anomala
AATCAATGTCTAATCGCACAAGTTATATTTCAGATTTTTAGTAGAAAATTGAGACCGAGTAAGAAAAATTCTATTTAAAAACGTTGTAACCCTTTGAGTTAATTTTCCAATGCACTTTGAATCGTCACAATCAAATACCGGGAGAGAAAATTACGATCAAAATACTTTCCTTATTCGATTGAAACTTTTTTGGAAATCAATTTGGACTTTATTTTCAACCAATTTTCTACTCTTACATTACCTAACAACAGAATAAATATTATAGATATGTCATATACATATTATACTCTAATACTCATCAATTTTATTATCAAATGATGATAATTCAAAGTTTTTGTGAGAGAATTAAAGAGAACTTGCAAGAATTCAATCAAGTGAAAATTTAAACTTATTTTTTGGGTGAAGAAGATAAGGCGCAAATGGATATTCATCAAGAAACCATTGAAAAGATTCAAGATTTATCTTCATCTTCTAAATTTATCAAAAATTCGGGTTATGTCTTTTCACTTAAATGTAATTTCTTATAATTTCGATATGTTAGACTGGTTTTATACATTGCTGGACAAGATGAACAATTGTTATGATATTTTTAGTTTTTAATTAATTATTTTGACTCTAATTTGATTTGACATGTTGATGTTTATTATCGTTTATTATCGTTCTTTTCAAATACTTGATTACCAATTGAATTATTAGTGAATTTTAATGTTATAGAGAGAGACAATAAGGTTTAATGGTAATATAATAAACATTGTAAAATTCGATACAAGATAAAGATATACCTCTATGTTTTATATGGTTTCAATAAGTATTCTAGTACTTGTTAATGTATTTATCATATTTGTATCTTTTATCGAGAGATAGAAATGTCACATTAGGGGAATATATTTGATCACTATCGATAGAGACTTTCATTTAAATTAGAAATATTGTCCAATATGAATGATTTCAAATTATCATTTTAATTGTTACGCTAAAAATGAAATAATAAAGGGAATTCAACATTTTAGCAATGTATCTCACATAATTGAAAAAACACATTTACCTACTTTTATTAGTTTAATTGGTAATTTATGTCTTAGTAAGAAAATAATCACAAAATTTATTTACTATTCGATTAAAGTTGCAATTAATTTTAACTCGGTTAAACATATAGTTATCGTGAGTTCGACACTCTATTCATTATTATATTACTTAATCACGTTCTCGTGCACTTGTGGGTTTTCAAATGATTAAGTTTTTTAACTAGGAAGACATAACTACTAGCATCACCAATTGATGCTCAATATAGTCCATCTTTGCATATAAAATGTAACTATTTAATTGTATTTTATGTTCGTAAAGTGCTTATCTTGTGAATGTACAAGTATTTTAGACATCTTTTCTTTACACGTCAATTTTAAGGGTACTCGAAATGAACAAAATCCTCGTTGTAGACAAGCAACTTGAACATGATTACTTTTAGTAGAAGACTAATTATGTCAAGTTGTCTAGCTGAGAAATACGAGTCATCGTGGACCTCGATGTTGAGTAAGTACTTGAACATCCTAGCCAATCTGATTTGACGGGGTCACTCAATCAAAATCGATCTTGAAACAAGCCTAATTTCATGGAGTCACCATGTCGATCTTGAATAAGCACTTTGAGAATCTTCTTCTTACGAATCGATTTTAATGGTCAATGTTACACAAAGCCAATTGATACTTGACTCATTCCATATGTGTAAACGACTATTACTCGCGTGGAAGGCGTGCTTTATGAATTTAATAAAATTTTACTCAAAATTTTCAATGTGTATGGCCAACTACTAACATAAAGAAAATTTTAGGCATCGAAGTATGAGGTGGTGTGTGCTGATTTTCCTTCCTAGAAAGCAGCCAAGGCGGTGACATTTTTTTTCCAACTCTACATTAGTTTAAGGCAATGGCGTAGTTTCCTCCGAAGCCCCCTCGGTTCAACCTTTACCAATGCAATATTTATTGTACACAAACTGTTTGTTTATTTTACCAAGTCAAAATTTTGTGTGCATGCCTCACTTTTTCACGTGTATTCATAATGAAAGAAGAAGAAGAGAATCAATCCGGTTAGTGGGCCTCGACTAAAATTCCAATCATTGTACTATTTAGTTATTAAGAAAACAGTAGAATTTGTTGATTTGGTGAAGAAAATAATTATATATGATAAGATAGACTTGACTTTCTGATAAAAACAAAAATAATTGTGTATTATATGCAACATACAAGACCTTCCATTAGCCAACAAACAGCAGAAACAGAGCATCTGTCTCTCTTTGATTTGGTTAGTTTTCTTCATCTATTCTATCTTTGTTTTTTCTTTACATATCTTGAATTATTGTTTCTTTTTTCTTGTAGATTATTGATAAATCCATGCTAATATTCATTTCGATTAAATTTCTATGCTCATGTCCAGAAAAAATATGTAATAATCCTGAAATGAGTTTTAGACTTGAGCATCACTGTAAAATAGAAATGAAAGTTGGAAGGAAAAAGATTGAACTTTTATGTTATGGGTTTTGAATACTTCGATTTTCATTTGGAGAGAAAACATATCATGTTTACAATAAATTTGGGGCTGACTAAATGAATAATTTAATGATAGATGTCTTTTTTCTCTTTGGACTTGCAAAGAAGAAACATGTTGACAAGATATGGAGTTGGGTTCCTAATGATAATATTAGCTGGTTAATAAAACTTATTCATCCCTTTTTTTTTCAAGAAAAAAGAAAAAAAAAATTGGCTGAATTTTTCTAAAATCCAATTTAATTTCGAGGGTTCTCCCTTGATTCTGCGTTTGACTGCGCTAAAATTGAAGTACCTATTAGGGCCAAAGGGAAAGATAATCATAACAAGGGAAGATTTGATTTTGATTTTGTCCGTTTGATGTTTAATAGGAATACGTTGCATGTATCTTTCAGTAAATCTAGTAATCAGCAAACATAGTCGCGAAAAATGGATTCGTGTAGCTGATTCCAATTTACTGAAAGAAGACTTAGTTTGTTGTTGTTGCTTACTTCCCTTGTTATTTCTTTTTATCCGTTAAATTAAATTATTAATTTTCACACTTTTTTTCCCCCATGTATTGCAGTGTTATTTAGCATTTTACTCTCGAAGTTGAGAATAAGTAGTTTAAAATGGATCCTGAAGAGAGGCTATGTGCAGATTCATCATTTCTTGATTATGGAATGAGGATTGAGCAAAAAATCTCTGATTTTAATCCACCAGCTGAAACTCAATCTTCCTTTGCCTGTAATTTCGATAACCAAGCTGGAATCACCAGTCAAAAAGATTATCAGATGAATGTGGCTCAAGAATCAAACAGAATTCAAGATTGGGATCCAAGAAGTACGCTAAGCAGTCTTTCATTCCTCGAGAAGAAGATTCATCAGCTTCAGGATATGATACAGTTTATTAATGGCCGAAGAGGTCAATTTACTGGTCAATCAGATGAACTCTTGGTTCAGCAGCAGATGCTTATCACTGCTGATCTCACTTCGATTATAGTTCAAGTAATGTCAACTGCTGGGAGTCTTCTTCCATCTGTGGATTGTAGTCATGTAGCGAATCCATCAGCCGGAGTTTCTCAAAATGGTGTGCTCCCGGAGAATTACAGTTTGAACAAGGTGGAAGATCTAACAGGTTATGAAAACTGTACTGTAGAAGATCATGAACTGAAAAGTGAAGATGATCCCGATGAAGGAGAAAACCTACCACCGGGATCATACGAAATTTTGCAACTCGAGAAGGATGAAATCCTTGCTCCTCACACCCATTTTTGCACGATATGTGGGAAAGGATTTAAGCGAGATGCTAATCTACGTATGCACATGAGAGGTCATGGGGACGAGTACAAAACTCTGGCAGCTCTTGCAAAGCCGAACAAGGAATCCGGCTCTGAGTCGATTCTCGTGAAGAGGTATTCATGCCCTTATGTCGGCTGCAAGCGGAACAAGGATCATAAACGTTTTCAGCCTCTGAAGACGATCTTGTGTATGAAAAACCATTACAAGAGGACGCATTGCGACAAAACTTATATGTGCAGTCGATGCAATGTGAAGAAATTCTCAGTCATTGCTGATCTCAAAACACACGAAAAGCATTGTGGCAAAGATAAATGGCTGTGCTCTTGTGGTACAACCTTCTCAAGGAAAGATAAGCTTTTCGGTCATTTTGCCCTTTTCCAAGGCCATACTCCGGCTATTCCTGTGGATGAAGCTAAAGCCTCGGTCGGGCCATCTGATCAAGGACAAATTAGTGAAGCAACGACCAAGATTGAATCAAAAGATTTCAACTTTAAGTCAAATTTTATGGAAGTAAAAGGGTCTGGAAATGATCCTACAAACTGTTTCTCACCTTTAGACTTTGGTGACAGTAATGCAGGCGAGTTTCATGAATTTCCTCGACCACCGTTTGAAGATTCTGAAAGTTCGTTCTCTTTCCTATTTTCGGGTTCATGTGATTACTCTTCGAAGAATGGAAAATATTAAGGCTCATCTAATCTCGAGTAAGATCACTATTTAAATAGATCCTTCGTGTTGGAGCATTTCACGAACTAGTTTCTCGGCATAAAATACATTTTTTTTCCTTTCATCGTCGAGTATGTTCATTTGTTATGCGTCTGGTGCTCTGGTACAGTCTCTTTTATGGATGGAAATGCTACATATTCTCCATAGTTGCCCTCATTTATTGCTGCATTGTCTACTATAATGAAACATCATATGTGCGTGAACATGTTAGGTGCATAGGAATCGACAACATTGTACAATGTAAATATTAATATTCTAACTTCTTTTTCTCCTTTGTGGTTGGGGCAATCCATTCCAACATACCAAACGTGGAGTAATAGAATTGCCCAGCCGTCAAGCGTACCAATTAAGAGCACAGTAGTTCTGTCCCATAAAAACTATGCTTAGGCACAACGAAAGAAATAAAATTCAGCAGAACTTTAGATTCTCACTCAATGTTGCAACTTTGTGGATCATCCAATATTCGTACTACATAAAAGATTTAGGAGGCGGAATCTTTTGTGTTTTGTGGGAGGTATGAGATCTATTCTGCAGCGGAAAATTGGGTATAACTCTCACATTGAGATTGAACTATTATGAGGGAACAACGGTTAGTTGTTCCCTAGAACCGTTTGCTAGTTACTTTGAGGTAACTTTTTTAGTTGTGCATCAGTATGAGCTTCAATCCCTTCAGACCTTCTCTCGATTTAAACAGGTTCTTCGAAGGGCTGGGGTAATATTTCTCCTTAAGAACGATGTCTTCTAGACAAGACCAAGTAGGCCCTCTTGGAGAGCTGTTGGTGTACAAAAACCTCTCTGAGAATGGGTTCACAAGACTCCTGCGGAAGTTCTCTGCTGCTTCACAAAATACACCGTGGAAAATGATAAATGAAAGCCAAATTCTAAATATTATGCACCACCACTACTTGTTGAAATCATTAAACCACCTATCTTATAAAGGTTAACCAATTCAGAGAGGATATACAGTGAGTGTTTGGCATCCATCCAAACAGGGACACAATATTTATTAATTTAGTCCTCAAAATGCCCCCTCATATTCAACCTGGATTCTTTTTTATCGTAGGCCTAACACATGCACAATTTTCATAAATGGGCAGCAATGGACTTGAACTCGAGATCTCGGTTTGCTCGTTAAAGGCTTAAGTTATTGAAGAAGGGACACGTGTAGTGATTTGAATCAAATTCAATAGAAGATAATGAGAAAGATGATATTGTAGGTACTAGGTAGCCTTACTTCTGCCATAGCCTTGATCTTCAGAGTATCATCGTCACTAAGAAGGGCGAGTCGTCCATCATTCCTAATTCGTTTGAAGAAAAAAGCACATTCAAGGATATGTTCGTGTGCTGTAGGTATAATGACTCCCTCGAAGCTATGTGGAGAAAATGAAACCGAGCCAATGGAGAATGCACCGTTATCCTTGCTGAAAGGAGAAGCAGGTGGGGTTGGTGCAATAGACCTTCCTACCTCTGCAGAACTCTGCACATGAATCCACCATTTCACTTTCTCCATACAATCTTCAATCCATTGCAAGGCTGCAGAAACCTCTTTTTTTCTCCAAAAGAAGTTTCCCTGTCTCAACATGCAATCCACCTCTGGAACTTTATTCTTCGAAGACTTGGGTGGAAGAGAATCAGGAGGGTAATTGTCCTTGTCCGGAGTAAAAGTTTGTTCTTCGTAAGAGTCAGCCTTAGCAAAAGGTTTCTTTGAAACTGATTCAGTTTTGCAATTTTCATGGATCAGTGGTTTAACTTCCGTTTTGTTATTAACCCTCACAATCTTTTCTTTGTCCCTGCCAGTTTGAATCTGAACGGTGTTAAGTTTACCCCTTCTCGACCAGATGCTCGAACTCAATCTTTTCACTGATTTCACAGTGGAACTCTTTTCACTTTGTTCATGGTCTATTGCAAATGAGCTCTTAGTCTCTAGTTCTTCTTTGTCCAAAAAGGAATTGTTCATGTCTTCAGGCACAGAATGCACTAATGGATTCATTTTCTCTACAGTCGATACCAAATTCTCATCAGAAAATAGCAATTTTAAACCGTCCAATTGATCATCCAGTGTATGCATTTGATATTTTTCACTGCACGAACCATCCTCATCCTAGACAATGGAATTACATGAATTGGAAAAAATTATATTCAACTATATTCCAATAACTCCGTAGTATGAAATCATTCTTGCAGATAGAACTCTTAGAATTCACCTGATGTTTTTCTTCTCCTGTTTCTTCGACTCTATCTGAGGCATCCAGTCGAGGCACAAATGGGTAGTCCAAATCGAAAGCACAACTCAGTGGAACCAATGCAGCTTGTACACCCTACTTGATCCCCCGAGCTGCATTCTGTGACCCTCGTTCAGTTTTACCCTCATCCCGGGGTCAATTCTCTTCCCGGAAATCCATGTGCCATGTCCTAAAACACAAACCCCTATATATCAACAACTAGAAACTCCAAAAAAACCCATAAAGTTAAATCCCTACTAAAGTATTGCGAATACATTAATATCAACATATTCGATGCTATATATTTTTCTCAAATTCTAATCATCCAAGTTAATTAGAACAAATACCAAAATATCAATATCAAGATTGTGGAGAAGAAATGATAAAGATCATCATCACTATAAACATGTATATTAGGTTCATAAGAAAATCCCACATCAAATTTCTATATAGAAAATACACCTACACACAGATGAGAGAATCAGAAAGCGTAAAATCACATTTACCAGAAAACAAGTCAGTTACAGAGAGGGACCGAGAGGAGGGCTTGAAGTGGATACGGAGGTGGAATCTACTGATGCTGGGGGTGCTCCAAGGCAATGTTACGATCGGGGTGCCTTCCAATCACCAATTTACCTTCCATTTCTGATTCTTCCGTGGCAAATTCTTGCAGAGAAGAAGAAATTGAAGGTGGGTTTTCCAAAGGATATATGTTCTTGAGAATTGTATTGTTCTTGAGCACTGTGAATACTGGGATTGACCGCTCCTCCATTTTCTGTCCTTCCAGCCCTTCAGCCATTGGAAAGTGAGGAGTTTCTGGTTTCTTGTTCTTGAAATAAAGAGAAGAATTTGAATGAATCTTACTAATGGCTATCTTTAATTTTTTCATTCAATTGTAAAACCTAAAATGATAAAACTTACACCTATGATTTGAATTTTCTGAATTGTTGGTGTAAGAAATGTAGATCAAAATTAATTATATTTAAGAAAAATTTAGTTGCATTGAATCTTTACGTCATGTCTCAGTTAAAGCAATTTGAAAAAATAAATTATAGAAAATGTTTTTGATCTTCAAAAATTCGTTAGGAAAATGTTACCATGTCTTCTGCAACAACGAAAACGTCAATAATTATCGATTCATGTAATATCCAACCTAATGTACCAAACTTATCCTCATAGTCTTGTTCGAGTCCCCATAACGGTGCCAATATGATGAAGATGGAAAGTAGACCATCCCAACGTTGCGGAGTATTAGAAACTCATCACAAGCGTTGACTAACATCTCTTTTATTCTTTTAGTTATTTTATTGTAGTTAAAGCATGAGAGTATCATCCTCTGTCTATAGTACGTGGCAGTGGTATCAAACTCGACAAATTCATTCATTTAAAAGTGTTACGAAATAAGCACTTAATCTTGCCAATATTTTTCAATGTAGCATGACAGACATGCCGAAATATAGAAAATAACACCTTTTGATGATGCGTGAAGGGACTTGAATGTAAGGCTTCAACTATCTCACTTGCAAAAGAAAGATCAACTTAAGATTACACATATTTGCCAATCTTCAACAATTAAGATTCCATTTGGCAAATCTCATAAATTATTTACTAGTGATCAAACTTCATTTTCGATTACATATTCCAATAGACCTGTAAGTAGTATTCACTTATCCACCAGTTTTTTTTTTTTTTTTTTAACACATCTAATTTAAAATCTAACAATAACGTTGGACAAATAAAGTGAGAATGATATGCTTAATTGAGTGCGGGAATATCACACGTCATGGATTTAATGGGAAAATACATTCTTCACATAAAACCATCGTCCCCTAACCAAATGCAACCTTTACCTCTAATTGGAAATAAAAATTGAAGCCATTATCTTCCTTGTTTATTAGACTTTCAAGTTGAGGTGAAGTGTAACTTAGTGGCTGGTTCTTGGACGATCCAAAAAAAAAAAAAAAANCATCGTCCCCTAACCAAATGCAACCTTTACCTCTAATTGGAAATAAAAATTGAAGCCATTATCTTCCTTGTTTATTAGACTTTCAAGTTGAGGTGAAGTGTAACTTAGTGGCTGGTTCTTGGAAGATCAAAAAAAAAAAAAAAAAAACCAATTAAACATTACATATGGTTTTTTAGTTAGTAATATTATATTAAAAACATAAACATATGAATAAATTTTATTTACACAAGAGAATCTCATCAATAAATAAATTAATAAAAAGATAAATACTTTCCGATTCGAAAATTAAATAAAAAGATATTTATGCGTTAGTATGCTATAAAAATATAAAAAGAATAAAATTTTGTAAGTGACACTTATGATTCCCGACATCACACATGACATTGTTGCTAGTAACGTCGAGGAAGGTATGCTGGTAATCACCAATGATTTGCTATTGATAACTTTGTTTGAATCACCAGTATGTATCAATTTCAATTAGAATAATTAAGAGTCATACTGGCTATATACCTACAGCATCTCATCAGTTGTTGGAGAATCGACTTTGATTCTTGATAGTTGACGACATTATCGTTGTAATCACTGAAGAATGTGCGTCTGCAATCACCAACAGTATCTCTGTCCATAAATCCGTCAAACAGATATTGATTTCAATTATACCATCGTCATTCATCGACATAATTTTCATAAGTGATTATTTGCTCAGTAATTTATTTTTTTTCCTTTATTCTCGAAAAGGTTTCTTTAACAATTTTGTATGAGGCTCTTAAATTGCTTGAGCCACATGTGAGCATGAATAGTACGAGTAAATTGATATCTCTTCCTAAATATATTCAAGTTTAGAGTCGAAAACAAAAACCATGCAATTATATTGTATTGACAATGTATGTCATGTTTATCAATCTATCATGTATAGTATGCGTTGGCTAATATATTGACTAAAAACACATCAAGTCTTGGCCTAAAAGAAACGGTGTAATTATCATAAAATCATACTTGATCGTGTCTTATGAAACCGTCTCACTTTGATTTGTCCTGCCGGCATTGTATCTTGTGGTTATTAATAAGAGTAATTGACTAAATATTCGAGTTTTAGTAAAAAGGGAAAACGAAAGAAGGAAATTATACATTCGATCTTTGCACTTATCGACATCGATAAATTAGTAGAGGGAGTCCATACCATTCCTCCTCATTCCAGGTGAGGGTCCAAACATTACAAAATCACACTTACTATATTTAAATTGATGACCTTGGCTAAAAAATGTCCAAGGTTTGGTCTTGGGGAGGGGAAAAAAAAAAAAGAGGAGAAAAAAAAAACTAGCTAGCTTATGGTACATTGATATTTCAATGAAAACCTCCAGCGCTCATGGCCTTGGATGGTGAAACATCGGAAGGTAAAGATGGAAGCATGGTGAGTGCGAATATCCCGCTAGCTGCAGCTGCCACCGCACCCACAATGAATGCCGGTAAGTTACCGCCTCCGAACAAGGCATCCCACGGTCCACTTAGTAACGACACCACCATCTGTTACGATTATAAAGTATTCCCATTAATGCAAATCATGGTAAAACAATTGAAGCAAGCACAATCCTAATAGATAATTAATTCTTACCTGTGGTATAACTATTGCAAGATTTAGAACTCCAAGCGACAGACCTGAAGAGTAAATTATGATAATCAATGAAAACAACTACAAACTAAGATCTTATTTCGATAACATAGGATCGGCTATATGAATCCTTTTTATCGGAAACTCAAATAACCTCAAAATGGTTGCAGCATTATTTACCTTGTCCTGCCCCAGAATCACTAGTAAATATAGATGCTAGAGCAAATGGAATGCTGAAAGTCACCTATATAGAAATGAAAGAAATGTAAGCTACTCTGTTTGTTAATTTCTCATCAGTATGAATGATTCAAATTAAAGGTTTCAATTCAGTAGCATCATATATACATTCAACATTCAAATATAAAGATTATAGGATGATATAGAAGTGGATTAATTGGTAAATTTGGTAGTGTTGAACAACTGGAAAGAGTTTGTCAAATAAAAATTTCTCATTTAGTCCCATCTATGCAACAACATTTAGCCTAAATAAGTTCGCTACCTGATATCAAACAAGAACAAACTGAGTCTAATTTCGCTAAAGTGAATCCCTTTTCGTTATTTTGTTCTGTTCATCCCCAAATATCAAATTGAACATAATGCTAAACAATACAATCAAGATTTGGACCCATTTATGAAGTTAAAAAACCTATCGCAATTCGCACATTTGCTTTTCTTGCAAAATAACATTCTTAAAGAAACAACAAGAGTAGTTGTGTGCCATAAAACCACTTTAAAAGGAACCTCAACAGCATTAATAAGGATTCCATAGGGGATAAACCTTGACTAATTAAGGTTAGAAAATAATAAAATTGTCACCCAAAAGTTTAGAAAAACTAGGAATTCCTTTATGCCCACTGTACTAAATGTGTGATTTTGAAGTACTCCTAATTGCCAAAAATCACATTGTTACAAAGGGACATTCAATGCATTCCGATCAGTGTACCAAAATATAGCTATGCAAATGAACCTACCTTTCTCTTTTGGTTGCCAGCCAGAAAGTCAAATTTGGTTATTATTGTTTCCTTTCATTTTTTTAACAATGTACTACTAATATATCTGCTAAGACATTCCCGAGGAGTCTGAAAATTAAATTGTTAAGGGCTTTGCGTTATCAGAGTGAGTTAATGTAAATAACTAAGTTAAGTGCCCACATGCGCGAGATTACGAGAAGATAAAATTTTCCGAATCCAACTAATGCATAAAAAAAAGTAACTAAAAAATCAATATTATGCTTAAAATTCAGAGTAAAGCTATTTTAACATTGCAATATTTAATATCAGTCTAGATGGCAGCACTTGTAACATTAAATTACATATTCACATAAATACAAGGATTTATGTCCAATTTAATAGAATCTATGTTAGATAACATTATTCTAAAATTTATGCTTGTAAAATTGAAGCGCGTGTAATGAGAGGAAAAGGAGAGAACTAACCGCTTGAGGAATGCCAAGAATAGCGAAGAGGGTCAAAGCACCGACCTTGACACCAGTGACTGGTGGCTTAGCATCATCATTATGGGTGGTGTGATGCCGAGTAGACTGGGCCAATTTGGTGATCAAAACGGTCATGGCCAAGCAAACGGCTAACAAAAAGTTGGCAATACCCCACAGCCGCTTCTCCCCACCGAGTCCACGTGCCAAGAACTCCATAGCGAGGGAAGTGAACCCCAACACCACAGCACTCAGCATCAGCCCGAGTGCCCCTGCACGCACCCCATGGTCGTACAACTTCCCTTCCCCCACCTTCCCTCCATACACCTCCTTCCCCATCCAATCAGTGTCAAACAACAAGAATGGGAACCAAGCAATCCAATTCAAACAAGTCACCAAGAGCAAAATCCTCATAGGCCTAGGCAAGCCCTTCAATGCACCAAATAACTCCCCCAAAACTGGTATTTTCCCCTTCTTAACCACCACGTGACCTCCGTTTACCGGTGACTTTGTCTGTGAAGGGACCACGGCCATTTCACGCACAACAATCAAGGCCAATATTGTTAAAATTAACAAGAGAAATATTGAGAGGAAAAAACAGCTCTTGAGATTTGCACAATACACATCACAGGCTTTTGTTTTGGTAAATGGAAACATTTTATACAGGTGAGTATATGATCCAGCTGCATAACCGAGCACGTTCCCCACCGCCATAAAGAAAGAGAAAAATGAATTTGCAATCCTCATTTTCTGAGCATTTCCACCAGAAAGATCAGCCAACAGAGCTCTACAAGGCCCCTGCAAAAAAACTCAAAAATTAAAAGCAAGAAACAGAGCAAAATTATTGAAGAAAATATTCTTATTTTCCTTGAACTTTACATATTTTGTACACTTCATGTTTCAGTTAAACTTTCCACATGAACCCATTATTGGGTTGTTAATTTTTCAGTGAACGGATAGAGTATAATAAGATTATTTCCATAAAAAGTACAAAACAATATGAAAGTACCAAAAACAAGTTAAATTAAAATTATAAAATTCTTAACCCATTATCTCCTAAAATTAATTGAAAGCACAGATACAAGGAAAAATTTAATCCAAAATTTGTACAAATTAGCTAATTCTACTAGCATGTAAAAATTATGTATACCGATAATTCGATAGCATAAGGAGTTGAAATTTGTATGTATAATTTACCTGTAACGTGTTGTTGGCTACGTCAAGGATCCAAAACCCGACGACAAAAACAGCAATGGCACGAGGCTTCGCCGTCTTGCCGAGTGGGTCACCGGAAGCATGACCAATATCTGCGGCAAACCCAATTAGAAAAACGGCGATGGCAACAAGTGCGGTACCAGCCGCTATAAAGGGACGGCGACGCCCAAATCTGGAGGAGCAATTGTCACTGTAGTACCCGACAATTGGCTGCAC
Organism: Fraxinus anomala; assembly: GCA_903798345.1. NCBI lineage: Eukaryota > Viridiplantae > Streptophyta > Magnoliopsida > Lamiales > Oleaceae > Fraxinus > Fraxinus anomala. The sequence continues at coordinate 13,204 of CAIGRN010030435.1, forward strand.
GAACAAACCGGAGACTGGCCCACACAGCCAGATGAAGGCCGCCCAAGTATGGGGAATGCCCAGTAGCTGCACGTACGGAGTCAACAAAGAGAGCTGAAGGGCCCACCCGAATTGCACCCCTGCCGCTATTGCAGCCACAGGAATGAGTTTTCGAAGCGGTTCTTGAGGTGGCGCAAGTGGTGGTTCTGACTCAACAGTATTCATTTTGCTTCCGTCAACCTCCATGGATATATAATTTACCTCTTCACTCTCTCACTCTAGAAATTCTGTATTTATAGTTTTCTCTCACTATATCTATATGCAGTGAATTTTGTGAATTTGAGAGGGAATAGGGGCGGGTATTTATAAAGGTTTTTGCATGCATAAATGTTTATGGATAAAGCTAAAATATAGGAATTTGTGCTTTGGGAAAAATCCAAGCTAAATTAAAACTAAAATAACTATCAAATTTGAAAAAAAAAATCAAAAAGGAGGTCCTCGATCTAATTCCGACTTTCATTTTTGCCATTTATGTTTTCAACTTTTGTATTTTGTAGCATATTGATCTGCGGGGCGCGGTTTTGTCATCTATGTTATAGTTAGCAAGTTATATTTTAATTTACAACACTTTATGTAAAAATGGAGGACGAGAGAACCATCATAGATCAAGGAAACAAATTATGTGGTGAAAAAAACATACCACAAGGAAAATAAGTTAGTGAGGATGATGAGTTGCAGGAAATCAGGAGAGTCGAGCGATGGCAGTTGTCAATCGGAAGTGGTAGGATTGGGGACATGACCAGGGTGGAACAACGCTTCATACTTCTCTTTTCTTTTCCTTTCCGTTTTCCTTTTTGATATTTTTCATTCCTTTTCTTTTTTGTGGGTTCCAATTTTTATTTTCTTTCATTAACTTTATTTGTGATTCCCATTTCTATTCATCAAAACAATGTTTCTCGTGTAATGCAAATTGCTGTTATCGGTAAAATAGATAAAAATCAAAACAACTTGAAAACGTAACGACTTATTGTTGAAAAATATATTGATTGACAGTTACTTCGGTAAGGGGGCGAATATTGCTTTAAGGAACTGTGTTGAACACAGGCCCCGACTTCAAGACGTCTATTTTAATTTCTGTCCACTGTAATTTTTTGTTTACTTCTTCTAATTCAGTTAACTGTTTAACAAGTTTATTACACTTATTTGTTAAGAAAAAATAAATTAAAGACCAGCTAGCTATGGCGCTCATAGGTTGGAGATAGTGTGCAACACTACATCACTTTCATTGCAATTTATCAATAATTTTTGAATTTCTTAGACAAAAATTCCATTATTTATCTTTTTACCTTGTGAATATTTTTTGATATACAGATTTGCTCTAGTATTTGTTGTTTTTTAACAAATTAAAACAACCGTTGATTCAAGATTGAGAATTGAAGGTGGAATTTCATTTGGAATTATTATCTTTTTGAAGTCTTGCCGTGAAATTAACATTAGAATTTTACAGGGGAAAAAAAAAATTCAATCAAATTATGGCTCTATAAGTTCTGTTTAGTTTTCACTTTTGAGTGTTTAATGATTAAATTTGATCAATTATTTTGTTTTCTTGTATTTTAGGTAGCACGTTTAAGGATGTTTGGCAGTACTCATTAAATATTTTGGAATGTTAGATATAACTTGATTAGGAATATAGGATATATAGATGAATAGCAAATATATAATCCATGTTTGGGCTTCAATTTTATAAAAACTCATTTTTACACCGCTCATTTTCAACCATACATTCACCTATATCTTTACAACCTATTTGGGAGCCATTAATTCCTCATTTTAATGAAAAATATAAACATTGTAACAGTAAGGTGAACAATGATCCAGCCGCAATATTTGAAAATGAATGGCAGCCGTCTTTTTTTAATTTGAAATGTCAAAATTGTCCAATTTATGAAAATTACGTCCAAACAAGGTAGGAGCATTATGATCTTTTCACCAAATTTTTTAATTGAATGCAGATAACACAGTCAAACATGACTGCCACATTCTCTTGAAAAAATGGAGCCCAAACAGGGCATAACATGCCTATTCTTAGATACAATGAGCTACGGTTAAGGATGGATGTATTATCATCATGATTTTTTCATTTTATTTACACCGCATATTTTTTGCAATAGAGGTCCTTAATCTTTGCAGGTTATGTTTCCAACATTTTTTCCATTTATTATTTTCCTCAATATTCTGTTTATTAAGACATCTTCTCAATGTCTGCCCGTTTGGGAGTGCGTGAAAAGATTTATTTATCGTTATTGTTAGTTCATGTTCTTTATCTTTATCTATTACTTCTAGATCTCTCACGAGATCTAAGTGAATAATTTGTTTTATGTGTGAGTATTTTTCATATTATGACTTTTTATTTTCAAGTCTAAACTAAAGTTTTCTACTCGATCAAAGTAAACTTTTAATTGCAAGTTTACTAGACTTGTCTTTGGACGGCTTATCAAAGTTGCTAGGCGACTAGCGTTTAGCTCCGTGCTTGTAATGTGTTACGGAACATATATCCATGTGCTCATCATGTTCTACAAGATATCCATCTTCTCAGGAACAAAACAACTCATAATTAGTGAAATAAAAATTGTCTCAACATCAACTAGGTAGCATATTGGAGAGTTTTAATAAGTGGTTTCGCATGTCCACCCATGTACATATTTAGTGTAAAATGAAACTATGCTCAAAGTCCAAAAATATGAATTAATGTCGTCATCGTGAATTATAAAACATCAATCTTGAAATCAATAGGGTGATAAATAAGCCTAGTTGCTAGTTGGCTTGTAGGCTCAACTCTATCCATGGACTACTCGAACTCGTATTGAAATGAGATTTTTTTTCCACAAGCCGAGCTAGAATGAATCGTGGTCTTGGTCTACAAGCCAGCTTGTCCCACGAGTTGACTCGTGGACTGTGTGAACATTTGGCCATCCAAAAGGTCAAAAATATGACCGTTCGGGCCAAAAAGGTTACATGATCATTTGGCCCCAATGATCACATTTTAATTTTTCCTTTTTTAAAAAAGGGCTGTTTTTTCTATATAAACCCTCTCCTCAACTTCATTTTTTTTCTCACACAACTCTACATTCTCAATCTATAATTGTTACAATCTTCATACTAGCTCTTTATTGTGTAAATTTGAGTTTTATTCTCTCTAAAGTTTCTTATTTGAGTTATTTTTGTTTAATTCTAGTATATATTATATTATTCATACATCTTTCTTTCATATATTATTCCAAATTAATTACAACACATTCTGGAAACTGGTGACTTCAACCAACTCTATGGTACTTCCAACACTCTAGAAACTACTCCGACTCCTCCATTAGAGCATCACTGTACTGGTCTAAATGATATTCCAATCCTAGTGATTTGGGCGTTGATCGTGGGAGCACGAATCCAATTGATTTGGAGATAAAGAAGAAGACGAAACGGTGAAAATATATTCAACCAGTAAATAGCGAATGAAGAAACAAATTGTCAAGTGTTGAAAATACTTCAAATTGGTGTTCGTGGTGCACTAGTAGATCGAGAGCCAAACCATAAAGCTTAATGCAAATACTTCAAAGAAAGGTTAGTCAAGCCAAAGGTTATCGGCATGACATATCTAAATAGAACCTACAAAAAATGTACAGTCAAACATAGAGCTTTGAAAACTAATCGGGCTCAACTCCAATTTGGTTCTCCTAGTTGTACAGGTTCCAGTTTTGGTCTTATCTGGGGTCTATTCACAGGAGGTAATACACAAAGGTATGATGGTGTCATTGTTAGTAGGGAGTTTTTGCTTATTGAATTTTTCCACAATAATCTAAATATTTTTAATCCTTTAATAAGCATTATTATAGAATTTATTTTAAAAATAAAATCCATAGTTTTACATTTGGCAATTCAACGATCAACAATGTAGAATTGAAAAACTAGCTCAACAACATAACCCAATTTTGGTGGTATTCTATTTCATATTTGTTGTATTTGTCGCATTTTTAATTTAATTGTAAAAGATGGGCTAAATTCATTGAAGGGCATGTAGAAAAAAATTAAGTACCCTCTTAACTATATTATGATCACTTCTATAGAGAACAAGTATTCGATGAATTATGCATAGAAAATGGACTAAGCGCTACAACATTTATCATGAATGCATGTCATAGATAGAACTAAATCGATCTTATTCTACAATCTTGTGAAGGCTATGAATATTGCATATCTTCGTATTACAATGACCAACTCTCACATGGTTCAGAATTTGATTTATAAGAGCATATGATTGGCAAATGTCATATCATATGAAATTTCTTTTTGAAGGTTTTAAAACTTCATGAACACATTTTCATGTGTATATTATCGAACTAGTCCATCTGTTCACACTCATTTTTATTATATTGTCAATAATTTCAGAACGTATAAAACATTTCCTATTTTCGAATATCGTTGTAGCTCTAGCTTTAGTTTAGAAAATATTGATAAAAATTGACTAGGGGTCAAATATTGAAGATAACGAAAAAAAAAAAAACAAAGTTTAATTTAAAGGGTGAAAAACATATTTTAAACGGAATTTCGGATATATTGAATTTTGGATCTCCAATTACATATGGTAATTTGGAGAAAAGTGTATGTGAGATGTATGAGCTGTACGTCGAAAAAAATGATAGGAATATTCGAAGGCCCCTAATAGCAAGGGCTAGTTCGTTGTCATAAGAAGACATGATTCATGAAACTACGTTAGTTCTTGTAAAGTTACTCAACATTCTAGTACTTTCTCTTTGCTTACTCATGGTACAAGAATTAGCTAGGCATTTTGCTCATGAAATGCTTAATATTTTGTACGAGGAAGAAATAAAAAGTTTGACGTACTTAGATAGTGGAGAATGAATGAGCATCAATATCTAATTGTATCAATTGTAGCACGAGATCGACTAATACCTGTGATATCTACTATTACATCAAAGTCTACTTTTAGTGCATGCGGCACGATTCTATCTAATTACAAATCAAAACTTAAATAAGACACACTATAGAGTAATGTATTTAAAGGGCAGAGAAGACATATAGCTCCAAATCCAAGAAAAAAAAGGACATATTAATAGTAGAAGATTTTTAAGATTTGACTTCATAATTTATAAGTGTTGTTACATTTATTTTATTTAATTTGGAGAATATGTGAGATGTATGAGTTGTACGTCGAGGAGAACGATGGGAATATTCGAAGGCCCCCAGTAGCAAGGGCTAGTTCGTTGTCACAAGAAGACACGATTTATGAAACTGCTTTAGTTCTTGTAAAGTTACTCAACATTCTTGTACTTCCTCTCTCCTTTCTCATGGTAGAAGAATTAGTTAGGTATGTTGCTTATAACATGCTTAATATTTGTATGAGGAAGAAATAAAAAGTTTGACATACTTAGATCGTGGAGAATGAATGAGCGTCAATATCTAATTATATTAATTGTAGCATGTGATCTACTAATACCTCCGATATCTATTGTTACATCAAAGTCTACTTTTAGTGCAGGTAGCACAATTCTATCTTATTACAGATCAAGACTTAAATATGACACGCTATAGAGTAATGTATTTTAAGTGCACATAAGACGTATAGCTATTAATAGTTGAAGATTTTTAAGATTTGACTTCATAATTTATAAGTATTGTCACATTAATTTTCTTTAATATGAAGAAAAGTTTATGTGACATGTATTAGCTGTATATCGAAAAGAACAATATGAATATTCGAAGGCCCCCGGTAGCAAGGGTTAGTTCGTCTTCATAAGAAGACACGATTTATGAAACTACCTTAGTTCTTGTAAAGTTACTCATCATTCTAGTACTTCCTCTTTCCTTACTCATGGTACAAGAATTAGCTAGGTATTGTGCTTACGACATGCTTAATATTTTGTATAAGAAAGAAAAAGTTTGACATACTTCAATAGTGGAGAATAAAAGAGCGTCAATATCTAATTGTATCAATTGTAGCACATGATCTTCTAATGCCTCTGATAGCTATTATTACATTGAAGTCTGCTTTTAGTGCATGTTGTACGATTCTATTTAATTACATATCAAGACTTGTTGAGTAATGTATGTAAAAGATAGAAAAGATGTATAGCTCTAAATCCAAGAGGATATATTAATAGTTGAAGATTTCTAAGATTTGACTTAATTTATAAGTATTGTTACATTAATTTTCTTTGAGTATTTTTATTTTTCCAGAAAAAAATTGCATATGTGACATCTTGTTCATTTAAAATTTTATCTCCGCGTGCTTTAAAAGTAGTAGATTCCAAGTTCCAAAAAAGGAGCATTATTTCCACTTTTTTCAAAACTAGGAAAAAAAAAAAAACACTAAATGGGTAGACTCGTGGGTGACTCTGCTATGCCCATAAAACCCACGAGCAATGGGCCAAATCGAGCTGTTGTTTTGGACATGAGCCTAGTCAGCGGTTGATTCGTCCCTAGGGCCGAGGTGAGACAATACTTAATAGCAAATAATAGTCGACTCATCATCTACATCTTGTTAACATACTCGAACGATCCAACTTGGTTTTCACACGTATCATCACTATGCGTAATTTATGTAAATTAAACTATGCTCGGATATTATTCATAAAATACGTAAACAAAAATACCAATTAATATTCTTATCATCTAAAAGAATAAAACAAGTGTAACAACCAAAATAAAAGGCAGGGACG
>CAIGRN010030480.1:0-18619 GCA_903798345.1 Fraxinus anomala
CCCTCCCCTCATTCTTAGGCTGACAGCTCGAATAACTGGTACACACACACGCTATGAGTAGGATGTTAGGGAGAATATATGCATATGATCATATCATTAGTGCGCTCTTTGGTAAAATAGGTCTCACGTCTAGCTGTTAGCGTGCTTGTCGTGCCGAATGTGGAGGTAAGCATTCCCACTGCGTGACACAAGTGCTATAACTGTTTTTCTTCGAAAATTAGGTTATAATTATTTTTTAATTTAAAACATAAATAACAATTCCCCAACTAACCACCCTACCCCTTTCGATCCCAAGCCCCAATTAATTCCCCAATCCATTATACCCATAGTAAGTAGCCTCGACATCCGTCTGTTATTCAACGTCGTCATTCATCCCATCAAACAGCAGCATCGAGACTGTTGTGAGTTCACAGTAGCGTCGCAGCAGCCTGACGTCGACGTTGTTGCTGCAATAGCAGTGTTGTCTGACGATGCACCTAAGAGAAAAATTAGGGAAGGGTTAGGGTTTTTTGGAGTGATTTTTTCTTCTTCCGATTTGATTTGCTTAGCCAAACTTTTGGGGTTGTTTCTGGTGGTGGTGCAAGTGTTTCACAATGTGATGGTGGTGTTAGCGACGAGGTGTCGCAACGATTCAGTTGGGAGTGGGTTTCGGTAGTATGGGATAGAGAATGTTTGTGACCTATAAAATGGTGGGCAATGCTACTATGCCAGGGCCACGTAGGCCCTAATTATCCTAAAATAATTAATTGATGATAAATAAATAAATAATATGTAACTAATAAAATTAATAATTGTGACCAATAAATGGTATATGATCTAAAAATGTGATATTGCGGTTAAATTTGTAATCGTGACTTACAATTTGTTAAGTTGTGACCAATTAATTTGATAATTTATAATCGTGGAAATTTGCAATTTGATAATTTGTGATCGATAAATCGTGATCTATAAAATTTGTAATTTGTAATCCAAAAAAAATGTGTGACCAATTAATTTCATCATTTATGATTAATAAATAAGTTGTGACGTATAAGATTTATAATTTGTGACCGCGACATTATGTGATTATGACTAGTACGTAACTGTGATAATAAATTGTAAAATTGTGACTTTAATATAATTAATTAATAAATTTTAATTATAACCTAATTTTTGAAATTTTAAAACATATTTCTTAATTTTGAAATTGTATGTGTTCCCTTAAATGTTTCCAAATTGAAACGGGAAAATGTATATCAATGGGCGTGGATTGCACCCTAGGAGAGTGCAAATGGCGAGTGGAATTGTTTATTTCTTTTAAAACCCAAGTTCGCATACCCCCTTTTCACATGCAAGTAAGCAACACGCACAAGCAAGCATGCCTTTTATCTGCTCGATTCGTTCTACCACGAACTCATGGATCAAGTTGAGCTCGAATTTTGAATAGGCAAGCTGAGTCACGCTTAACAATTAAACATGTGCATCGGATATCTTGTATCAGTGTGCTTGAATTGTTTGTTTAATTAGGTGGCTCAACTCATTCCACCACAAGTTCATGTATCGAGCCAAATTTGAATTTCGGCTAGGTAAGCTGAGCCATGCTTGACAAGTAAAGCTTATGAGTTGACCGTTCTTGGTCCATTATCATCCCTAGTCACTTGTAAGATACTTCTCAATCTTTAAATCGGGACATGTGGTAATTTTGACCTTTTCTATCATCCTTGACTAGTGAATTTAGAAGAGTGAGAATTATGTTTCAATTTAAAGATAGAACTTCAACTTACTATACTAGTCATAAGTTGAAAACCAATCTTACAATTTACAAATTGCTTAACTTCCGAATCGTACGTGAAACAACCTCGAAATATGGAACAAGAATCCTTGCCAAGATGATAATGTGGCTTGAGATGGGGAAAAAAAACCCCTTGGGTTAAATATTTGTAGGTATTAAGTTCTTGTTTGTATCTTGGTTACAAAATCCAAATTGGACTAATTAGTTTGACGAGAACGTCAAATTGTAACAAAAATGTTTGCTTATAGCATGTTTCGCCCTCTAAAACTATTGTGTTCTTTGATTGCTTTTTGTACTTTATTCGTGGAATGGAAATCAGATCAATTTAAATTATGAGTATAAGTCATCCTCATTCTCATTCCTCATTTCATCTTTTCCGTCGGAATAGATGATTGTTTTGATTTAATGAAGTCCATAGTTCAAAAAATAAAAAATAAAAGACCTCCACTATGATCTCCTCCTCTAGACCAGTTACCTCATTGTCCTGTTCTTCTCCTCGACAGCACTCAATCTCTTGATAAGTTCTCTTGAATGATCATCTTGTAATATCAACTTGAGACACTAGAAGGAGCTTAATCGAGTCTTTTTCGTAATAAATTATTTGATGTTTCTTTTTCAAGTAACTAAAGTCTTATCTCTTATAATGTCTCGTCTAGTTCCATTTAAACATTTATGTAATGACTTATGAATTTGCACATCTCATATGATAGACATAATAATAATAATAATAATAATAATAATAATAATAATAATAATAATAGACCTTGTAAATAGGGTTTCTTGAAATCTCGGGTAAACAACATGTGTAAATCCTTCAAGATTTGTTCATGACCAAAATATTAACTGATTTTTATCTCTTACCTTATCCAAGATTTATTACTAATTTATCCCTTTTGCACACATTAAAATTGGAAATTAAGGGCATTTATGGAAAGAATATGAACATGCTTAAACAAATTACCCCAAGAATAGGACATTTTGGAAGCTCCACTTCTTCCTCAATCACCCCAACTACCCCAGCCCACCACTTTTCTTTTTCACTTATCAAATCCAGTAACTTGGAGCAAGAAAAAAATGGTAATTTTTCTTGAATAAAAAGATGAAAATGAAAAGGGAAAATTCTTTTCATAAAAATCCTCAAGATGATCCTAACATTATTGGCAGCAGTCTACCTCAACCAGAAATAAGAGTCAAATTTCCCAAGTTACTGATGAAATCCATGCAGAGAAGAAATCACAAGGGCAGTAATGGAAGCAATGTTGATCAAAAGGAGGCGACGAAAAACGGGGATTTTCTTCGAAAGAGAATGAGTTTTATCATTTTGAGTGCTTGTAGCAGCAAAAAGGCTCAAGAAATGTCTTCATCAGGTAATCAACCACTAGAAATCGACAATGCAGATGATTCAAATTTGAAGAATATTCAAGATTCATGTGAAGAAAAAATCCATGGAGAAAATTCTGGTGAAGTTGATAAGAATGTGAAAATGCCCACAAAAATCTCCAGATTTATCAGAAAGAGGATTGCTTTCCCTTCTAGGAAATTGAAGCTTGATGAAAAAAGGAATGAGGAAGCCAGTCAGAAAAAATGTTCAAATATTCTTGATGAATTTCGACTCAAAAAGTCTATTTATAGAAGGATTACAAGTAGAAAGAGCGTACTGGAGAAAGTTTTAAAATGTGATGGAGAAGCAAAGGAGGAGGAAAGAAGTGAAATGGAGTTATGCAAGAAGAGAATTCTAATGGGAGAAAAGTGCAGACCACTGAATCTCTCTGGTGCCCTTCATTATGATACAGATGGAGTTTTGTTACCTGAAGAAGTCCCATGACAAATTTGATACACTCGACTGAAAAATGCTAGGAAATCTTGTTCGTTGTAGTGTTCGACTGTGTGTACATACCATTATTCTCTTTTGAACATTTACTCATCAATCTTTATTCCACAGGAAAAAAATGATTGCAAACAAATGTGTTTTTCTAGAGGAATAGACAGGATAAAAAGAATTTTAGTACGGCTACAATTCTTGTATCAGTAGAGTTCTACAAAGAAGCAACCATTTAAACCCTAAAATCAACATAGTATAATATAATATATTCTCTCTCATACACACCCGGATGTGTGTGAGACTTGAATCCTCATTGGGAAAGATGGATGGAGAAACAGGGAATAGGGAGGAAGTTACTAGTTGAATTGCGTTTTTGTTCTTGATTTACATAGCTACTAGTGGTGTATTATTGGGCGTATACTTGCAAAAAAACTATCAAACATGAAAATTCTTACAACCTTGAAGAACAAGCAGTCTTCACCTTTGTCTTGTTTGCCATAGAGCCTTTTTGGATGTGCATCTCAGATCGCAGAAGTAAGAAGAAAACTATTACTTGTCAAGTATTTCCAGAAGTTGAAGATGGTGAACTTAGGGAATGAATGACTTCAAAATTTCAGTCATTCGTTGGAAAAAATGGGGTTTGGAAAATCAAATTTCTTGTTTACCATTGAGTGTTTCATTTCTAACTAGTATTTTATTTTAATTGGCGTTAGATGACTCGATATTTGAATGCAAATATGTATATTTTTTTCATTTCTTGAAGATCTTGATTCAATGCAGAGATGTCTCCACTGTCAAAAGATTATTTGTTCTATCTAGTTAGGGTATTATATGTATTTTGTTTAGAGATTATGAACGTATTATGGAATTTAAATTGAAAAAAATATGTATTTTTTTTTTTTCTCTTTCCATAATTTTCTCAATTATTCCATTTAATCTATTGATTCTAAATTCTCGAGTATTCACAAAATCAACAAGTTTTGATCAGTCATGTCCAGAAGATTATTCTCAACAAGACCATACTATACGTACATAAAAGTTGACACGTTTGTTTACACCCATGTGAATTGACAAATTTTGGTATATTAATTTTGACAACACTCTTTTCAATTGATTGCCAATTTTTTTTTTCATATAAAAGGGTGTCAATCAAGTATACAATGTGTACAAATATTTTAATCCTCCCAACAAAACAAATGAGTAAACAATAGATATTTACGAAACAATAATAATTTCAAAGAGCGGTGAAGGGTGAAAACGAGTTGGAATGTTTATTCCTCGTCTACATATCAGCCCTTTCCGCAGAATAATTTCTCGACGAAAAAGTATTCATCATCGACTTTGATATATGAAACAAGAAATAATAGAAACATTTGCCGAGTAATGTTAAGAAAATATATGTATAGATAATTTAATGTTAGGAAACCAAGACACAAATGTTGCAGGAAACCATGTAAATCTGTGGCCATGTCAAATCTAAACTTAAAAGTTGACACAAAATGGACTGAAAAAACCCTAAAATCTACACTGATAAAATACACATGACAAATTTCGTCGGCTAACAAGAGACTTCATCTTTGGGGTTGATCAGGGGCATGGTTGCTAGCAGTGGATGAAGAACCTGTTCTACCATTCATTATTCCATTATCGGCCGGAGGAAGTACCCCCCACTTGCCTTCCGATTCTGTCGGTTCCAACACTTTAACAGACCCATCAGTTAACCCGACAGCAAATTGGTTGGGCTCCTGTGGATGTGCTGCAACGACGAGCGGGTAGATGGCTTGGCTTCTGAGAAATGAATTAAACACGGTTCGTTACACACCACTTCTACCACGTGATTACAACAATGGACATATATTTTATATTGTGCATTATGAATTATAGTGCATGTTTGGCTAAAAGCTTAAAAAGTTCACTTAAATAAGTTACATTATAAATAATCTTTCCATTGGTGAAAGTTGGAAATGCGATAGTTTGAAACCACCCTTCCCTTGCCGTCAATAAATTCCTTTATAAGAAAACAGTAGCATGCAAACATGTTAGGAAACCGTAATTTACTTCAAATGTAAATTGATTTCTTTTACGCTTAGCCAAAAAGTAAAGCAATGCAAGGAACTTCAATTCAGTGAAAAAAGCTAGAAGGCCATAGACAAGAATGCATATGGAAAGTGGCTCTGAAGATGCAAGAATAGCAATCAATTCTGGGTGGTGAATTCCAACTTCACACAAACAATTAGATTATTTCTGCACCTAAAATATGACCATGATAAAATGTTGAAAATTCCTCTATATGCGATCTATGCAAGGGCAAGGTTGAGAAGATGAAATTAAGAAGTTATAGAAGGCGTAGATGGTATTCTCACCCATTTACTATTGCCTGGGATAAATACGCTGATGGGGCAATGCGACATCTTAATCTTAGGGAATCGGCATCAAACACACCAATGTTACCATCACAAAAAGAAGCATATACTAGTTGACTGTTGCAGGAGTAGACCGCACATGATATAGGTGCAGAAAGGGCATCTTGTGGGATCCACTGCAGTAGACAGTATCCATAAGATTCTGCCAACGATAAAGGCAGTTGAAAAGACGGATATTTAGGTATCCAATTACCTGACGTATTCGCTCCATCTTGGAGGCATCATATATTGCTAACTGAGTCTCGTGGGATACCAGCAAGCGAATTTGGTCAGAATGGAATTGTACCCGACTGTCACCATTAGGTGCTTTGCCAGCAGGCAATTGTATCGGAACTCTCTCTCTCTTCTCCCACGTATCAATGCTCCAGCTGCAAAGCTGCAAAAAAGAGCCATGTTATTACAGGAAAACCACTCTGATACTATGTTGAACCATCTCAGCTAAACAGTTGAGATATTATAGAGTGGTCAAACTTATGTATTGTATGTCTTTTAGAGAAGGAAATGATGAAATTGGATGGCCACAATAATTGCAGTTGAATCAACCATAGCTTTCTTTATTGACCCTATCTTTAAGACTGAAGGATATAGTTGACAGTTAAAATAGAAAGCGGACGGGTAGTTGTCAAAAAGCAAAGGTGAAAAGGCAGAAGCATATCAATCTTATTTAGTTTTATTTCATTGTTTTCTAATCCATATCAACCATGTATTGCATCTGTGATCACCGATCATGCCGAAAACAACAAGTTGACAATTTTTGAACAGTCACAAGGAAAAAATTTAGCTCCATAATCCATCTTTTAACCACCAAACAAATCAAGAAGACAGAAGGGGAAGCTTACTTGAGCATCAGCACCAGAGGACACCAATATGTTAAGGTTTGTTGAAAAAGCCAAACCAGTGATGCGCTTCTGGTGGCCTTTCAGTTTCGATTTCACCTATTGCGGAATCAAATAAAATCACCTTTGGTTATTTAGGCAACATGAGAAGGCATAAACACTTATTTTGACATGTCATCAAATAGACAAACTGATTTACCTCATCAACCCTAACGTTATAAATGTGGATGGTTGAATCCTCCATACCAATTGCTATAATGTTGTTATCTTGTGGGTGGAATGCTAAGAAGGTTGAAGCAGGTGGAGGTGGCATAAATGCTGTCATCACCTATATGTCAGAAAACAAAAAGCTTATACCAAACCATCTATGCAACCATGTTAAATGGGTGGAATGCTAAGAATGGGGAACACTGGAGCAAGCATACTTTGACATACCTTAAATGTCATCATGTTAAATAATGAAACTTTTCCACCAGCAGCAGACATTACGTAAGAATCATTCTTTGACAGAGCTATGCATGGAACCGCTTCCTCAAGGTTGACACCTGAGACATCATTGGTCATAAGAAGACCACTGTTCGGATGCCAATGCTGTGGAACGACATTGGCAGTGGCCTATAAACCAGAGCATACATCAGAAGTTAACTCACAAAACAGTCAAACAGGAATGGGAAAAGGGGAGAAAGTAAAACATGTCAAGACATCCATATTTGTCAAAAAAAAATTGTTACCTTTCCACTAGGGTTTTGCTCATTGCGGACCCATTTCCACAGCTTCTGGACACCATTTGAGCCAAGAGCCAAGATGCCAACACCAGAATTTGTATAAAGTAGCCGGGCAACCTACACAAAGTACACCAAAAACTGTATCATATACCAGTCGTTACATAAATCTTAGAACCAAAAAACAAAAGATAGTAATTGACATACCTTGTTAGCAGCATCACTGCTCTCTGGCATTGTTACCTTGCGGCAGTGAGCAGGATCTATTATTTCAGTCAACTGCCAGGGTTTAATTTTGTCAGTAACTTCATCCAATGTTTTTGGTTTCTCCATGCTTCTGGCTATGGAATCAACACCGTTCTGAAAAGACAAGCCCAAAAAATTGAGATATAGCTCCTTGTCAGAAAGCAACTAACTTAGATGCAATAGGTTACAAAACTCCTCCGAAAGGAAAAAAAAGAATGAATATGGTAAATTATTGAGTACTTTAAACTGGCATATTAAAAGAAAATTTGACCAAAAAATAAATTATATGGACAAAAATATTACATCATCGACTCAGGCATCAACCTGGTCGTTGAACTGGACAAGCCTTGTAGGTTGAAAATGAAAAATGTACGTCACGAGTTAATTAAGTGTAATATAAGTGATGTCATTGAAAAATGAAAAATATTACAATATTGTTCTTTTATTAACAACTTATATCAAAGATATATTAAAGTTCATTTCTTCTCTCGCTTCCTTAGTTTATTTATAGTTGTATTATATTATTATACAATATTTAATTTTTTTCGTTTCTCAAGAGTTTATTCAGTAAAATCTTAGTTTTTACAATATAAGATAGATTGTGATCAATATTTTGGTTCCACCTTTTTTTGCTTTCGATTTACCAGTAACGAACATGTTTGGGCTTAACCAGTTCCAGTTTCCTCCCAAACCTGCCTGGTTAGGATGGTCTTTGACTGTTTCGTACTCAAAAGCTCCAAATGTGTAATCCGCACACGAATGGCTGGTTCACTGGTTTTCAGGCCAAACTGGTCTAGTTTCAGTAACTATGCTTACACAGGTGCCCATATTATAATGAATACCCTCTGGCATTACGTACATCATGCAGTGATGGTGAACACTTTAAAAGTATCTTTTCCACCAAGGAAAGGAAGAAAAGATCTAAAATGTGTTGGCAGCTGATGCACACAATTGTAGATTAAACTAAAATCTGGATGTCCTAAAAAGAAGTGAAAGTTTGACATACAAGGATGGGAGATGTCCTGACGGGAGAGCTTTTTTCTACTTTAGGGGCGACATTTGCAACTGAAGAACCTGAAGCCTGCTCAAAAAATAGAAAGTTCTTTGTAACTTGATGTGATAGTTATTCAGCTAAAGATCAGAAAAGTAAGAAAAAAATGGAACCTTGATTGCAGCTGCTTCCATGGGAGATCTTAATGCTTCAAATGGGGCTTCAACGGTTCTTAAGGATCTCATACCAGTAGCATTTGCAAGTATCTTGATTCCACTGTCTGCGGTGGTAACAGCAAGCAGATTCCCTTCCTTGTTAAATCTCAAGCGTGGAAGACTCTGCAGCAAAAAAATGTCCAGCAACTTATTGAATACTTTGTTTGAATCCTCTGAGGCAGTTAAAGGGAGCATGAGTTTATCTGGTTGTCTATTCATTAACTCGAGATTACAAAATAAAATATTCTACTGACCGGAAGACCACCATCTGCATCTGTGCTCGTAAGTATATTGGTATTATCCATATCCCAAAACTTTATTTGACTATCTTCACCTACGGCCAAAAAGTGATTCTGAGTCGTGTCAAACTGCACAACACCAGCTGATTTCTTTCTAAACCCATTATATGTCCTCTTTATCGCTCCTTCACTTTCATTCCATTCCACTAGAAATGAGTCCCCGTCTTTGCCTGTTCCACAAGAGAACAACCTAAAAGGGAAAAAAGAATCACCATAGATGAACAGTTAGAGGATGACAAGTCATTTGAACTCTAGTTGACAACAAAAAAAAAAAAATGAAAACTACGAAGTTATCAGAAGCAGAAGACTAACTCAGAGACAATGAGTCCCGAAACATACCGGCTTCCATCTGCACTATATAGCATAGTGGTACACCAATGGCCAGGAGCATCATAGTCAACTCTAGATCCCATATTGTCATAAAGCCAAGCTTTAATTTTCCCATCAATAGCAGTTGAGAATATGAACTGCAAATACATGAGCATAAAACGATATCATACTGAAAGTTGTTACTGCCTAAACCTAGAACGTGAATATGTGTCATTGTATTGTGAAAAGAGAAGAAGTTTAGGAGATAAAGAAGAGGTTTGGAATGTTACAAATTCTGATCAAGCTTTTCTCCTTTGCATTATACCTGAATATTCTCTTTCTGATGAGGGCAGATAGAATAAACAGGTGCTTCATGCCCTTCAAAGTTGAATAGTTTTCTCCCCGTTAGATCCCACACCTGTATCAAAATCTCTCCTCAGCTTTTTTGCGAAAAGAATCAGAGTGCAGAAAGGACATCCGAAGTTTTCAACTCACCTTTATCAACTTGTCATCCCCACATGTTACAACACATAGCTGCTTGTTTGGATGAGCAAAAGCAATATCATTCACTCCTCCAGTATGAGCATCAATCTGCAAGCGCAATGTAAATCAAGTTTTTTTGTTAATAGAATTTTATTTGAACGATCACACAAAACCATTACTACATGCCTCCAGATGTTGGCGTAAATCATTTGGTCCGGCATAGGCATATAAATGAACTAAATGCTTGGAAAACGCAGCTCCTGCAACAAGAAGAAATATAAAATAATAATTTTCAAACATCATTTTCTTATGCACTTTATAAGGCATAGTAATACCAAGGACAAACACTTACCACAAAATGTCCCATCAGGGCTCCATGTAACACGGGTCACCGAGAAAGGTGCATCTTTCGCTGCTGAAGCCTGTTCAAATTCAGACTACTTGAGATCTAACATAACCAGAAGAGTAGCCAGAATACAGACAATAAAAATTCGATTTGAAAATTTTTGTACAAGAACTAAAAATTAGGATGCGCATCATTATATTTCATCAAGAGAAAACCTTTATTTAGATTATACAATTGTTATGGAGACCGAGAAATCAATGAATCAAATTACTTTCACAACTAGCATCTTCGACTTCCATATTGTATGATAGAAGTGATTATAGAAGTTTACGCATGAACCTGAAATGTCAAACCATAAGCTTGCATATCCCAAATCTTAAATGGTTTTGAGACCAACTTCTCACGCATTCCAACTTCCCAAAGCATTATTTCGCCATTATTGCAGCCAACTGTAGAAGATATAATCCGAGTTAAACAATGGAAAACAATAGGTATTAACTACAGGTGACCCATTGGTTTAGGAAGAAAAGCAATAAATTTTGAAGATTCTCAGATATGTCATACCAAGAAGCTGCGTATGGTGTGAAGGATGAAAGTCCAGGCTTACGACTGTGGATCCTTGATGTAATGTAGAAGCAACCGTTCTCGGCAAGTCATCAAGGGACCAAGATGCTTGTTGACGAACTGTAGGATATGTAACCTGGATAAAAGAAAGAGAAGGTGGAAGTTACAGAGAATGTACTTATTTTTGTCAAATTGGTCATATTTCAGAAACAACACAAAATTACCTCTTCAACAGACTGTGCAGGACGCAAACGCTTCATCAATTGATCATGGTCAGCATTCTGATACTCGACCATACCCAGTGTCGCTGGAGGTGTGACCGGGCGCTTCAAGATTGGAACTGTTCAAAATTGAAGAAAATAAAATTCGCATTTGCACAACCTGTCGTTTAAATCATTTCCATCCCCACATATTAATAAGAGAAAAATATCTTGAAAGCAAGATTTTGGTAGTCTAATCTTTCCATGTAATTCATCTTTCATAAAAATACAGCTTGAAGGTCAAAAACAATTGAAGGAAAAGCTCCTACCTTGATTTGGTGGGACAGGCAAGGATGATGCCGTAACAACAGCTGCCTGAACAGATGAAGCAGCAGCAGCATTAACCATCCAACCAGCTAAAGCATTAGCATTGGCTGCTGCTGCAGTAGGTGGAAAGGGCTGCAAGCAACAAATAAAAGGTGGGTAAAAAGTTTTGGAGCATCCTACTATAGCCATATATTGAATGTTAATAATGAGAAGCTAAGGGAAGAAGAAAAATATAGATATAGTCATAATTGTGTTATACCCCATGTGCTCCAAGTGGAGTGTAAGCAGTAGGCTTTGCAACTGCTGCAGCAGGAAGATTGACAGGAGTTGGTGCAAGAGCCCCATTTGTAGGATTGCATGTATGGTCAGTGAACAAGGTTTTAATGTCTGGATTTGGCCTTGGGTTCTTACAGAGCTGGTGCTGCCAATTCAGACTATACAGAAAAAAGGTCAAACTTTGACTTACCAGGCACAAAAACTACAGTGGAATGCGAATTAGCTTACAGACATGAGAAAGGGAAAAGGGAAACCTTAAGACATGCAAATCTGGGAGCCAGAGTAAAAGGTAGATTGGTGTAGAGTATAAAATATTAAAAACAGCATCGACATGAAAAGGATGGAAGTCCTAGAGCAAAACAAACAAGTTAAGCAGCAATTGGTTTATATTGAATATCCTCCAACAAGCTAAGGGCATGATCCATGTAGAAGCAAAAATAATAAAGGAAAGGAAACTGAAAAGGAGGATATAATATTGTCATGGTCTAAATCCACTCTTACAGAACATCCTGGAATAAAGGTATACATATTCATCGATTCAGAAGACCAGTTGTACCTTTGATTAATAAGGGTTCTCAATCTAGATGACTTCAAGGTGGGAAAAACAAGTTTTTCACGGAAAAGCGGATTTGCTTCAATTAGCTTTTTAAGCTCTATCAACATTATGCTCCGTGCTGTCTTTGTGTCACCATACTTGGAAAGCTGCTCATTTTCTCTGCCATCAATAAAATTGGATAAGCTTTGAAATGCTCTAGTTCTCAATTGCAATTGCACTTGAATGAATTGTCAGAAATTGATAATAATGACATAGCACCATATTATCCAAAATATGCATCTAGCATCTTAGGAAAGAAACAAATACGTTTGTTTGCTTAAAAAAGAACCAAAGTAAATGCCGGAGATGCCTCGCTCATTTTATCTTATATGCGTTGTCAATATGTACATTTGGCTAACATGTCTACGACACTCGCTCAGGAGTTTTAGCTAGCCCAATAACTATTTCTTTCAAGCTGCATTGCACATTTTAGGAATATATACCCAGCAATGTGAAATATTTGGTAATTTCATCTTTTGATCCTCAAAGTATACACGAAAGCTTTACAACAGCTGCATTATCTAATTTTTCTTTAAGCACATCCAATATATACCATAACTTATCACATCACGTGGTGGTAGATGCATATAATTAAATGCATTTAAAAATTTAATGAAGTCAAACATGATAATGGTCCTCCTTAATAAATACAACAATCCCACTTCCTACCCTACGTGCAACAGCATTTTTCCGTTCTTTTTAGGTTGAGATAGTTTCTCCAGGATTTACTTACTTTATTTTCCCCAAGCTCTGTTACTCCTTCCATTCAATGTACCTCTATCCAATCAAAACCGCATTTTATTAGAAAATTAAGGGGGTTATTTGACAAAGCTTTTGATAGAAGTTTGGGTATATTTTCATAAAAGTCGATCAAATGTGTAGTTGAAAAGTTGATAAAAGTTGTGGGTCACATGAAATGTGTGATTAAAATTGAAGCTTCTAGCCAGTTGAAAAGGTGATAAAATTTCAACCAAGATTTATCAAATAAGCACTAAAAGTCTTCCACCTAATACCACAATGCCCATATCTTGTCTTACAAGTTACAAGCAATTGATTTCGGCGACTAAACTTGTATAGTTGATAATGAATGAATTTAAAGTGACATTAACCAAATGTACAGTTCCAAAACATTAGATCCTAGATTACTCGGCAACATGAATAATTTCCAGTCATATAACCTAAACTTCTCAAATAAGAAGCTGCAACACACCAATCTTCAAATTTTCAAGATGGCATATTTTTTAAAACCTTCTTATTCTTCCCTTGTGGTTTCTGGAATGCAGAAAATGAAGATCTATAATCAGATTACTAATAATGAAATTCTTTTAGTGTCATTAAATGCTCGGTCTCTTAATTTAATATTACTCTAGCAACATTATGCAGGGATTCAAAAATTTGAACTCTAATTTTTCTCAATATTTTTTTTTCCCGTCAACACATTTTTCAGGGTTCGAATTCCAAAAGTGATGAAGCATAAAGTCAAGGCTGTCTATAATCTGACCATAAGTCAACACTCAAGCTCATAGCATAAGGAATAATGGCATGCATTTTACTAAGTGAATATACTGATGCTCCTTGTACCATATTAAAGGAAATAAATCCTACCTGAAATTGCCAAGTGTCAATAACTGGGTAATTTCTTTGTACAGATCCTCATTAAACGTCGAGAACACCTTCAAGTCATTCACCAGTATGTCAACTGCCTTCGCTTTGTCTTGCCTGTCGATATCAATAAATATGCCAAAATTCACACCCCCAACCACCACCAAGAAGGGAAAAAAAAAGAGAGAGTATACCAATTGAACTCTTTCTTTAACAAAGGAAATGTAGTATAAAATCATAGTAGATGTATATCAATTTACCGATCAAGTGCTTCAAGATACTTCTGCTTCCTTATCTCAAAAAAGATTTTCATGGAGTATCTGTTATCATCAACCTTGGTAAAACCTGACAAGTACTTCTCAACTTCCTCCCATTCACCAGAATGCACTTTCTCCTCGAAATATTTCATATTAAAGAAAAACCCTGACTCTTGCTCAAGCCTACAAAGCAGAGTATCCACATTAGCAACCCATAAGCGATTATATCAAAAATTTCTAATTTTGTTTAAGCAAATCTCAAAAGTCGTCCGTGTTTAACAGAACTTCCAATTCCTTTTTCCTTTACCAATATTAAAAAGTATAGTCAAGTGTGCAGCCAGTTATTATAGCTTTCCATTTCCTTTTCTTTCTGTGAAACGTCCCCAGAACCAACCATCAACTAACCCTTTTTCACACTAAAAAGTTCTTATTTTAAATACATATTAATATCAAAATTACTTAGGTAATTTCAGCTCGAATTTCCCAAAACCCAGAAAAAAAAACTTTAAAACTTTTCAACAATTGAGCTTCATTTTTTATTTTTACAAAACGCTCATAACAAATTCAAATTTTAAAACCCAATATTTTCTTATCGTTTTCCCATCAAAAAAGTAAACTAGACCCATCAAATCATAAACATCATAGAAGTACCCACACATAACAGACAAAAAACAAATATGCAATTAATATACTTATATACATACCTGTGAACAGACTCCTTGAATTTCTCCTCCTCAAGGAACTGGAGTATGAGGAAAACCAATTCTCTGCTCAACGACGACATTTCTGAATTTTCTTCACCTCAGACTCACAAATCCAAGCAAAATACAAAAAGCTCACAACAATCAACAGATCGAAGCCCTAGAAACCAACCCACCCCACCACCGACGACCTTCAGCTCCAGATTCCTAGGGTTTCTCTAAAAACACCGAAAAAGGAAACAAAGGCTGCGAGAGAAAAGTAAAAAAAAAAGCAGGAAATTAAAGAAAAAGATAGAGAGAGAGAGAGAGAGTACTAATATATATATATAGAAAGAGATGTATATAGAAAGAGATGTATATATAGTTGTATGTATAGAAAGAGAGTAGGATTAGAGGTGGTGGTGGTGGTGCCGTTGTGGGGAGATAAATGAATTGGTCTCGCTATCTTCAATGCATTTGCCAGTAGTCCATCTTTTTCTACGACTTATCGCTGATAAGTAGTAGCACTTTTAACTGCTAAATGAATCATCAATGATCAGTTATTTGCCTTATCTTATCTTGTGTGGGATGTGGGACGTGGCGGATTTGAAATGCTTAACTCAAATATAGTTGAGTGTATTGTTTGCGTTACAGGCGATACGCGTGTCGCATTCCTTAATATTTAGCTCCTTTTTTATAAAAATTCAAATTCAAATTTTAATATAAATTAAAATCAATAATTAATTTTAATCACATATTTTATTGGAGACATTTTATCAAAATTTACTAAAAATTTGATTTTAATCTCCACCAAACAAGTAAATGAATGAATGTCTAACCAAACTCTCTCATACTCACGTGAGATGTTAGAGTTCATTTATAAAAATAAATTGATAGTTTTCATCTTAATTATATATACGGGTAACTTAATTTTGTGTATGTGTACTTACAACACGGCTACTACACATGTCTTATAGTTCAATGAGATATACTTATAGGATAGACATCAGAAGGGAACGAAAGTGAGCGGAAAAAATGTTAATTGGCGACGATCATTACCTTTTCGATATAGTCGTATTACAACAGGAATAAGTGCTAAGCCACCAAACACACGAGATTGTGATCTCGATCAATGCATTTTAATAGATAGAATAATGTGATAATGACTTCGCATGTCTTATTGGGGTTAGCATTCAACACAGTTGATGAATAATATTCTTGATTTAGAATATAATTAATGATCTCAAAAATCAGATAATTACGTACAATAAGATAGATAATAATTAAAAAATTATACATTAGTCGAGTTAAAGCATGATCAAAGATTGGAGAAATATTTTGAAATATATGGACTAAAGGAAATGAAAAAAAATGGAATTTCCAAAAGAATAATTTGTCAAATGCTTGTATTCATTAACTCCAAAGTTCATACCATGATTAGTCCCATATTTTATTTTAATTAATTCACTAAATAAAAAACCTTTTTAAGGATTGCATGTGACACGAATTCCAGTAATTTCTTTTGACTTTTAATCCTCTTTTTGTTGACAGTTCAAAAAGGGAATCGGCTACAAAACAGTCCACAGAATTACGGTGCTCTTAACTATATAATGCATTAGATTGTTTCATACAGAAGTTTTTAAACGGTTTTGATTTGCCGGTCTAATTACTTCACACGGAACATGCTGCATCTGAACGTTCTATTATTGTTAGATGTACCTTTCGCGTTAGACGAGAAGTTAAAGGCTCAAAATAACGATAATTAAAAATGGGCCCCAAGTTTGAGTGGTCAATTTACATGATTGCGGATGCCACGTGTATAGTTTGTTATTGGATCACGCGCTCTGGGGCTGTATTAATTTCGTTACATTAAAATCTGAATTTTAATTTCATCAAAACCTTAATCTAAATATTAGTAAGTACTAGACTCACTTAAACCCTTGTTAGAGCCCAATTTCTTCGCCAAAATACATATTAGAATAGTGTTTTGTTGGAAAATATGTTGTTAAAAAGTAAAAAAAAAAAATCGATTTATATATAAAATTATTTTACAGGAGAATGCGTGAAAATGAATTTTTTAAAAAAAAATTAAATGGGGCTAAGCATACTCTAAGTGTGTGTTTGTCTCTCATTATAGTAAAATGAATGGAGTAATGAATAATATTTTTTGGAGAATGTGTGGTTGAAATATAAAATAACTTTAAGGATTTTTGTGTGAAATAATTTATTATGTGAATGTGCGGTGGAGAATTTTATTGTAACTGATAATGTTTTTGAATAATAAGAGACAAACGGAGTCTAAATATAAAATTATACAATTTATTTTATGTGTGCATGTGTCATAATTTGAATGTTTTGGAGTCCGAAATGTCGTGATTTAGAGGCTATTTGGTGAGAATTAAAATTAGATTTTTAGTGGATTATGATAGAAGTTTTTGAAATGTGTGGTTGAAAAGATGTGTGACCAATAAAAAATACGGTTAATATTGATTGTTTGATTTAGATTTAGATTAAAATTCGATTTTAATTTGGCCCAAACATGCCTTTAAATTATCCATCCTCCTATTGAGATGTGGATTGTACCAAGAAAGGTTCACTTAATTCTTTTTATAATTTATCTTCATTGAAAACTGTGTTCATTTAATTTTTGTAATTTATTTCAACTCTCTACATCTTCCATCATGTTCATGGAACGTATAATTAGTGCACTACACGCTCTCAATTCTCATTTTGTTTGTCACGGGTATAACAATTAATATTTTTACGTTGAAGATGCTTTTAGCAGAAAGAATGTTAGGCGTCATGATATCATAACAAAACAAAAAAGACCACGAATTTTCTCTTTATATTTTGTTTAAATGAAACACACACGCGCGCAACATTCAAATTAAGAAAAAAAAATGCATTAAATAATTTAGTTAAATAATGAGTGGAGTGGGGGGTTTGAGAAGTGCAATAATAGAATAGAATATGTGAGAACCATTCATGGATTGGACAAATTATAATTAGTTTATGAATTGCACGTGCACCTTCCACCAAATTATTCATTTACTTTTTTCGTGACCTTTTGAATCAAATCTACCAAATGACAACATTGGCAAATCCATGTTTCAATTAATCTCAAAAGTGAAACCACTTGGCCCTTTAATTGATTTTGTTTCGAATTAGAGAGGATTTGATTAACTTTTGACACCTTTTGAAAGTAATCTTTTAATATTTGTCTCTAAATGTTAAAAACGATATTTTTGAAAAAAATAAATTTAGACTCAAGTTGCAGCATGACACAAATCTATAATTATAACCTATAATTTGTAATATATCAGCCCCTGTTTGGTGTAGATTAAAATCAAATTAAAATTTTAAGTCAAAAGTCAATAATTAATTTTCATTAACTCCTTAATCACATATTTTTATTAATTTATTTCAAAACCTACTAAAAAAATTTATTTTAATCTACATCAAACAAGATTAAGTTTCGCATGAGATGAGAATGATTTTTTGGATGGACCGTGATACCTATACAAGTAGCTTGACAAACGCATGTCGACCGATTGGAATTTTTGCTATTCAAATTGATCGACAGATGCATGACATGCATTTGTAATACTATATGTACAAATAGCTTTATCTTTTTTGGACAACAATGACATCATTA
>CAIGRN010030489.1:0-14512 GCA_903798345.1 Fraxinus anomala
TCTGTAAGTTAACGATTTCGGCATAGAGGTTGGGTCGTTACAAAAAACGCGCATTTTTTGCAATGACCCTACCTCTATGTCCAAGCTGTTAACTTATGTGTCCGTTCTGGGTGGCCTATCTTAATTCATTCTCAAAGGAAATGTAAAGGATTCGAATCATGGGGACATGATAGAAATCCATGAGGGGTAATGTGGGCTCAAGCTCTCCCAGAGCAGACAGTTTGTAAGTTAACGATTTCGGCATAGAGGTTGGGTCGTTACAAAAAATGCGCATTTTTTGCAATGACCCTACCTCTATTTCCAAGCTGTTAACTTATGTTATGTGTCCGTTCTGGGTGGCATATGTCCACTTACCCTCTCACGGATTTCTATCGCTTCCCCAGGATTCGAATAATTGACATTTCCCTTGAGAGTGAGTTAAGTTGAATCCTGGCAACAATGGGTTCGAATTTTGGGGACGCCATAGAAATTTGTAAGGGGTTAATTGGACATATGTCCACCCAGAATGGACAATAAGTTAGTTAATAATTGAATACAAAGGTCGGATCGTTACAGTTTATGCACCTAGTAATATACCATGTTTAAGAGCATTTGTTTGTGTTGAATAACTATGAGGTTTATCTTACTAGATTTGTGTGAAATGAGCGAGAGGAAATTCGTTTGAGTTATTGAAGTTGATTACGAAGAATGATAGATCCTCATATCTATCCATGTCCCTTCAATTGAATTTCTAATTAATGGTTGATATATTATCCTCAAGTTGCTTTGTTAACTATTTTAGTGTTAATTAGATTACTATTTTAGCCCTTGTTTGATGGCCATTATTGTATAAAAATGATATTTTGAATAACGATTTTTTGGAGAATGTATAGTTAAAAAGTGGAGAAAATTTTTGGATTTACATGCAAAATATTTTATTGTGTGAATGTGATGGGAAAAAATGAGTATGAGAAATGAATCGTTTTGTTTTAAAGGGATTCAAACATGGGCTTAATCTCTAATTACACATTTAGAGCCTTTCTGAACCCTTTTAGAAAAGAATGCATTTTGTAATAGTAGCTTGATTAAGAATGTGCGGTTAAATAATAAAGAAAAGTTTTGAGTTTACGTATAATATTATTTTATTGAAAAATGTGTGGTTGAAAAGAAGAGAGAAAAAATGTATTTTGAAAATAATGGGAATTAAACAAGGTCTTAGAAAATACTTGAATAAGAAAATGGATTATATTTTTGAAAATGCTAAATTTAAGTGATTATTTCTTTGTTTATCTGTAATTTTGTCTTTTGATGATGCTAGTGAGAAATTTTCATCATTTTTATATTTGAGATTTTTTGCTGTAGTTCATTAGTTTCTTTCTAGCACGTCATTTATGATATAAATTGAAGGTTTTCTTTTCTTTTTTTACTTTTAACTTTTTTCATTGACATTGTAGATGATTCCGACTCAGATGAAATGCCTGCCTGGAGACGAGTCCTCTACTGATGATTCCTTGCATGAGGTCATTGTTGATCCCGTTGTCCGAGGCTTTATCAACGATTGGGATGCCATGGAAGATTTGTTAGACCATGTTCTTTATAATGGTCTTGGATGGGAAATTGGAAATGAAGGGCAAATTTTATTTGCTGACCCACTTTCAAGTCCGAAGGTTCTGTGAAGTCTTTTCATGTCTTTCTAGTAAACTTGACAAAATGACAAATGAATCTAGTCTGCACATGCATATTACAGACTATATTTAAATAAACAAATTTGTTCCCTCTAACGACAACTTTTAGATGACATGATTTAACATCTTTCTTCTCCGTGCCGTACGACATTTATTTCTGGTTGCCATCTTCAATATCATGTTCCTAAGGAAAATGATTCTGTATCATGTCATACTGTAAGGACTAGTACCCTAGAAAATTGAGATGGAAAAGAGTTGATCTAGAGTCTAAGACAGTTTGAGCTCCATTATAATTAAATTTTTGGGAAAAATGTATTTTTGTAATAGTGATTTTTTGAAAAATGTGTGGATAAAAAAGAAGGAAAAGTTTTGGGTTTATGTGTAATATTATTTTATTGGAGAATGTGTGGTTAAAAAGAGGAGAGAAAAATAAATTTTATAATTGATGGAGCCCAAACAGGTGCTAAATTTGTAGTTTATGAAATTTCTTGAAGGACTATATTAATCCATTATCCATATTGCACTTGAAAGCATGCAGAAGTCTGAAGTGATATGACAAAGAACCAATTGATTTCATTAATTTCTTTCTTCATGAAATTTTTTATTGTTTTGATGATTATTTTGATCGTATAGTTGATTCATTTATCTTATTAGCAGGCTGCAAGAGAACAGTTGGTGCAGATGATGTTTGAAAGGTTTAACATCTCAGGCTTTTACGCATCTGACCAAGCAGTATTATCACTTTATGCAGTAGGACGCATCTCAGGCTGCACTGTGGATATTGGACATGGCAAGATGGGTATGTGCAACTTTATTAGTTGCTTTTGAAAATGTTGTTTAAATAACTCGTGGTGCTAAGAAGATATGCATACTTCTTTTTGGATATACCTCTTGATTGGTTGGTCTTAGAACTAAGAGTTATTTTATTATGACCTATTTCTTCTGTCAATCATATTTGTGAGTACTAGGGAATGATTGTTGGGTTTCCCCTAATTTGGTCACCTGGAAAATAGAAATTATTATCCTTTAGCTGTATGCTGAAGGCACGATATTCCACGAGAATATAGAAGTTTGCTTGTTTGAAAGTGGTTGCTCAAGTGGAGCATGAAATTTTGTTGTAAAGGGGAGAAATTGGGAGGGCTAGTCTAGAGGCGTCAAATGGGCTAGACCACCCAGGCACAGCCCCTATCAAGGTGTACAGGGTCTGGCTTCTGAAGCCTGTTTCCCAAGTGGGCTGCTTTTTATTTGTTAGTTTTGTTTTATTTTAAAAATTGACAGAGAACAAAATAAATAAGAGACAGCAAAGCTCCATCTAAATGTGGGACGACTGGACTGGAATGGCCCAACTTTGCTGTTTTCTAGCCATTTTTCCAGCTCAGAAATTCAAATATAGAGAATAACATGGCCCTTCCCATGATACACATACTTCAATACTGCGGTTGAAAAGCCTGTAACTATTAGCAGTGATGTCTTCCAGGTGAATACGGAATTTTCTTCCTAGATTTCAATCCAACCTACAGTCCAGGATCCTCCTCAAACAGTCCTTTAAGCTCTGGGAAGGCAATATTGCATCCAAGAAACATAGTGGGCAGTTAGAGATTGGATTAGGGAGAGGATAGGGGACAGCAGGGAACGGGGTGATTGATTGAAAAGGAGGGCTGCAGGTGGTTGGGGTGGAGAGATGTGGAAGAATGTGACTTTTTCTGTTCTTGTTTTTTTCCGTCCTCCTTTTCTTCTGTACCGATCTTGCCGTTGAATAATCTGTCATGTGAAAGGCACTTGGCAATTTAATCTGTCCCTTACTAATCAGCGCTTTGTATGCTATATAATTATGGTTACAATTCTTGCAATTTGATTTGGTTTTGCAAACTTTCAGATATTGCAACTGTAATTGAAGGTGCGGTTCAGCAGATATCTTCAAGAAGATTTGAACTAGGTGGTTTGGATTTGACGAACCTTCTTGCACAAGAACTTGGTAAATCCAATCCTCTTGTGAACCTTAGCATATCTGATGTTGAGAAAATTAAGGAGCAATATGCTTGTTGTGCTGATGATGATGATGCTTATGAGAAACTCCAGCTGTCATGCTCTGAGGAGCAACACACACTACCTGATGGACAGGTTTATACATCAAAATCAATTCATTTGTAAATTAACATCTGATCACCTTTTAATGCATGTTGGAAACGTAGAGTCATAGACATGCTCGCAGATTTTTCATGGCAACTGACGGCCTTCATTTTCTTTCCATCTCATCTGTTTTCTCTTTCCTGTTCTTTTATGAGCAAGGGAAACTAATTTATGTTGGTTGTTTCAGGTGATAAAAATTGGAAGAGAAAGATATACCGTTGGGGAAGCCTTATTCCAACCATCTATTTTAGGTCTACAGGCACATGGGGTAGTTGAACAGCTGGTTCATTGTATTTCGACCGTGTCTTCCGAGAATCACCGACAGCTGCTGGAAAATACTGTACTTTGTGGTGGAACTGCTTCCATGAGTGGTGAATTTTTATCATATTTTGTGAACTGAATGAAATATATAGCATCATCATGGCTTTCTTTCTTTGTTTTACGCTCATTTTTAGCTGCCTTATTTTTAAAATCAGTGATAAATTATCTTTCCGGAAGCTTACACTTTGTCCCGGTTATATCTTCCGTCACACTCCACTGCCTTTCTGTATATTTAATCACTGGATATTATATGCGTATGTTTATATCATCATAAGGTTTGCAGCTGATATATTTTATTGGGACACTCATTTTACACTTTTAGCCCCCGTTTGGCCCCATTAAATTATGGTTCATTTTTCTCACTTCTTATCAACCACACATTCTCCAATAAAATAATATTACACATAAATCCAAAATCTTTTCCTTATTTTTTAATCACATCCTCCAAATATTCCTCTCATTATAATGTGGAATAATGGGGGCCAAACGGGCACTTAGATGATATGATCAATTGAAGGACGTCTCTGTGGTTTATCCATCAATAAATTGATCTTTCTAATCATAATTCATCCAGTATTCAGGATTGGACTTTGAAATTATAAAACCAGCCAGTTTTCAACTACTATTTTGAAGTATTTAGATATTACAATCAGTTATTGATTTCAGCTACAAACTCCATAACTTGGAAAGGTAAGCTCTCTCTTGTAGCATACATTGTGCTGGTTATTGTGGAAACTTAGTTACAAGTAGGATCTTCTCTAGTTGGTGACAAGTTATTTTATAAACAACAAATCCTTTGTCCAATTGCAGGCTCTGACCTACCTATTGATTGTAAGTTTGTAACATGAGATGCAATAATAATATATAATTGGTGGTAGGTTTGAAAATTTGTCTTTGAACTTTCTCAGATGGGGCTACAGTCGAGTTTTAGAAGATTAGATAGAGATACCTGTTTGGCTGTTGAACTATAGGGATGAAATGATTTTGCAATGAGTGTTTTATATAGTTATGCAAAAGATTGGTGCTATTCTAAGTGGCTGACACCATAATTTGTTGCTTGATATTTCAGGTTTTGAAGATAGGTTTCAGAAAGAAGCTAGTCTTTGCTCCTCAGCTATTCGTCCTTGCGTAGTCAAGGTAAATTAATAAGCTAGTCTTTATATGTGCATTTGGTTTGTAGCTTCACTGTATGATTGAATTTTCTGCTGTGCATAAACATTATTGTGCCCTTGTGGACAGTTCTTGTTTGGTTAGCTTTATCTAAATATAATGAATTTCCATTTGCTTCCTCCGCATAAATGTGTTTCAGCTAACCATCATTGTTCAATTAGTCTGAAAAAGATATCATGTACTTTTGACAATAAGATGAAGATGGCAGTTGGAAGGAATTATGCAAGTTAGATAATGTTTAGAAAACAATTTCTATCGAACACAGAAAAGGAGGAAAACTGCTTTGGAATTTTTTGATATCGAGAATGGCATTAAGATATCATGGACATTATCTTCGATATGCTTTTCAAGTTGGCAACCTTTATTGTCTAGTTTGTGTATAGGGGCTCTGCGGTCCAGGTGAAAGCTAGAAATATCGCCATATAGATGACAGTAAGTGGTGATAACGAGAAGGCCTTTGAGATATCATAGAACTTCCGATCAATTCCCGTGCTTGGGATCCTATGGGTGAAGGCATGGTCTCTTTGGATCCTAATGGATTTCATTTGGAGAATGAACCTTACAAAGATCATATTGATTCTCATCTCGAATCCAAAAAATTGCAAGTTCTCATATCCTTAAAGCAATCGGATGGATAAGTTAAGGAGAAGGGGAGGAAGACTAGTATCTAACCATAATCCAGAAGGTACAATGGTCCAAGCGAAACAACAGAAATAAATCATTCGAAGTTTGTTTATTTACTAGATGAATAGGTTCATGCAAGTTCTGCTATTTACCTCTCTTTGTGTCTATTTATCCGAAACAATTTTGGAATGCTGCATATTTTTGGTTTTACATATATGGTTTCTTCTAATACTGTTCATTGCAGCCTCCAGAATATATGCCGGAGAATTTAAGCAAGTTTTCTGCATGGGTGGGAGGTGCAATAATAGCCAAAGTAGTGTTTCCTCAAAATCAACATGTGACCAAAGCAGATTACGATGAAACCGGACCTTCTATTGTTCACCGCAAATGTTATTAAGGAACATCAAACTGTTGATCATTGTTAGTTGGGTATTTTGATTATGAAGTTGTTCTGGTTATCAAGTGAAAGGCTTCCTTTGTAGCCCTGCACCGTGATGTTTCCTGAAGAAATTCTGGATTTATTAGCTATTTCTTGTGTCCCTTTGTTTTGCATGCACGATAATAGGTTTCCTGAGATGAAAGTTATAATGATTTAAGGGTAACATGCGACTCATTCTTAGTAACTCGGGTAACATGAAAGAACTATCTTCATAAAATTTTCCAAAAAAAAAAAAAAGAGGTTTTAACTTCTAATTTTGTTTTTTTTTTTCCTCGTTTGCAGCCTGTCTTTTCTTTTTTTTTTTCTCATTTTCTAGTTGATGTTTTCTCTTTGCCGTTTCTTTTGTTTGTTACGTGACTTTTCAGCTTTTATTATATTTTCTTTGTTGTTTAATCATCCTTAATTTTTCATTCCAATGTTCAATCCTCTTCAAAATCTCTAGCTTCCATTTTTTAGTCTTTGACAGTAACACTAACATGAATGATTTTTTTTTCTTTTTTTTTTTTTGCTTTAATTTTTATATCCTCGTGTGTGCGCATTTATTTTTTGGTGTTTTTCCATTTTCTCTTGATTTTCAATTTTGATTTAAAGCATAAAATTGACATAATTTTCAATTGTTATATTTATATTCCATTTTTGTTATAATAATGCTTTGACTTCCCTCTATATATATATATATATGGATCTAGGGATGACAAAATGGCTCGACGGCTTGGATCGCCTGTGGCTCGAGGCTTGGGCCGTGCCCCATTTTGGGGCAAAGGCTCAAGCTTGAGCCAGTCGAGTCACACAGGCTGTTTTCGGCTCGTACGAGCTAAGGTCGTTAAAAAAATAAAATAAAATTCGAAAACAGAAGCTGTAGAGGAAGGAAAAAAAATAAATAATAAAAGACAGATGCTTGTACGTTGTAGGCAACTGTAGCCAACAGCTGCCTACCGACAGTTTGACAATTGTCTGCATGCAATTGTCTTTTATCACAACTAATGAGATTGTTAACGTTTGTAAAAATTTTTTAAATTTAAATTTGAAATTCAAACGTAGTTAAAATGGATATATTTTTTGGCTATAAATACGTGAATTTTTTCTACAATTTCATATCAATTTACTTCAATCCATCTCCAATTTCTTTACTCAATATTTAAGTCTCCAAATTCTTTACTCTAATTTTCAATTTAGACATTTAGTTGAGTTCCAATTTCAATTTCAATTTCAATTACAATCTCTAATTTATTTACTCGATCTTATTCAATTTTTTTTACTCTAATATTCAATATTCTTTACTATATTATCTATAAATAGATTTTTCTAGTGATGAGATTAATCAGTTTAAGGGTAGTTCAAGTACTCCATCCGCCTACGATGCATCTCAAAATGTTTCAATTGCTTTGGAAGATATCGAAGATGAGGAAATACTTGAGATTAAAAGGTCGAAAAAAGAATCTGCAGATTGTTGATAACATATGACACGTAAAAAAGTTGGGGTTCACACTGAAGTTAATATTTGGAAAACATGTTGCAATTATTGTGGTAAATAATTTAGTTGGAAGCCCGGTTTAAGCACAACACATTTAAATAGGCACATATTAAGAAATTGCAAAGCGAAACTAGTCAGTCTTGACCCGAAACAGACCGAACTAGTGTTTACCGATTTTGGTTATACTCTTTCCACTTTTGTATATTCACAGGAAAGATTTTGTGAAGGAATGACTGCATATGTGGCTGTAGTAGAGATGCTGCTTACGATGATAAAGTCAAAACACTTTACTCTTCTTATGCAGAATTATCTTCAACCCAAGTATACTCCTTATTGTAGAAATACTCTTCGTTCGGATAACATAAAATTATATAGCAGAAGAAAACAAACTGCTATTGAAAGTCTAAAAACTTTTAGTAGTGTTATATTATTTACCTTTGATTTATGGACCGATATTAATAAAAAAAGTTATATTGCTGCTATAATTCATTATATTGATTACTTATGGATTATGCATAAAAGGATTATTACATTAAGATGTATAGAATCTATGTTACGTGAAATGTACAACTATTATGCTGAAACAAGAGACCTGTGTAGTTCTACTTCCCAATGTTCTTTTTCAAGAAATATTTCAATAAATACAAATAATTTATGGAATTATTTAGACACCAATACTAGTGTTTCCTTATTTAGTTTTAGTTCATCAATATCTAGAGCAATAGATGTCAATAATACAAATCTTGAAATTCCCTCAAAGTTAGTTAGGTATATGTGCTTGGACGTTCGTATTATGTTACAACAACAAGAATGACATGAATTTAGTCTTTTATCATGGTGGAGGTGTAACGAAAGGGAATATCCAATAGTATCAAAAATTGCTCGGGATCCACTAACACCTCCGGTGTCTACTGTAGCATCGGACGCTGCATTAGATCAATACTAAAAGAAGATATATTTGATGTTTTAATATGCTTGAAGGACTGAGAATGTGCAGAATTATGTTTTCAAGAATAAGTTGACAGTAAAATGGTCAAAGAGTTACATTGGATTCAAAAATAAGATATTATAAGTTTTTAAATTGATTAGTTTCAAAAAAATATGTAATTTTTAAATTTTTTTGTTTCAAGAAAAGTTGTACACGAAATATTTTATTCACGTATAATTTTAAATTCGCCTATTATGATTATAGCCAGTTCTAAACCCGAATAAAGGGGGAGGGTTTTAACTTTTATTTAATTTATAGTACGTATAAATTGCACAAATTTTAAATTATTTATGAAAAAAAACTTAGATTTGACACGAAAAAAACCCGAGCTGGCTCGAGCCTCAATTTTTTGTCGAGTTTTTGCTCGCCCGGGTAAAAACAAACTTGGAACATTTTTTGCTTGAGCTCGAGTTTCGGCTCGACTCGTTGACATGGCTATATGGATCTTGCTTTTCACTATTACTTTTTCAGATTAGTATATTGTTTGCAAATTTTTCTTTATTTGTAAGTTGTAGTAGGACGGTGACTTGTCATTTTATCTTTTTTGTTCAACTAATTAACTATAAGTAAGGCTAATTAGCTGGTTGAAGAAAAATGAATAGATTAAAATATGTAGATTCGTAATATTAGATTATTTGAAACTTTTAGAGTATTATTTTTGTAATTTTAAATATTTTTATTCAATAAAAATTATTAATTTATTATATATTTTTAAATATTTATAGAGAACCATGTTTGAAGTTGATCTAAGACTATGAACGTACTATGCTTCGGATTGAAAACAGTAATCTAACCTAGACATGCGTCTTTCAGTTGCTATCAAATAGTTTTTTTTTTTTCAAGTTGTACTAGCAAAATGTTCAAGTGATAATGCAAATGATATATCATACATTTAATCAAAATCTATTAAAAATTCGATTTTAATTCTAACCAGCTCTTGACCTCGAAAAATGGCTCCAACACGTGGTCAACATAATAATTCTCTACGTAAGCTCCTCCCTGTGCACGATAGCACATCATTAGTCACTTGTGGCCATTTTTGGTAGGAGTGTAAGCGGTAGTGAGCACTTCGACAGTCTAGTTAGTGTTTTAGTAAATCGAAAAGTGATGTCCGACGGTGAAGTGGTCACCGGGACGTGTCTAAGAGTGTGTATATGTGCATGTTCTTCAGAGTTAAAGAATTTTCTATGGTTAGGAATTGGAGAGTAAATAAATTTTTTTTCTCTTACCTCAATGAGGGAGTACTTATACTAAGAGGAAGGAAGATGAGAACTGTTAATGTAAGGACACGTGGCTTTGGATCCCGGGCAGATCATACAACCATATGCGTCAATCCGTCCATCCATAGGTTAGCGGGTATTAAATGTTTCCTGACATAGCAGTGTGAGTTGACTGTTTGGAGTCTGCTACATGTCCCATCAGTCGGACTAAAGACTTGATTCTGGGGAGATCTTCTCATAAAAGATCTTGGCAGGCGTCAGGAAGTAAATATGAGGTGGGGTGAATGCGGAGTGTGGGCCTTTGCATCAGTAGCGTACGACAGATGAGTTCGGATCTTCTACAAGTGAGCAATATCGTTTCAGTTCGGGATATTGGATTCGGTTCGTTCATACGAGTTCGGTTCGTCTGCCACATGGCAGTACGAAATCTTTTTCGTGCATATGTGGTTGTCGAACTAAGTGAACAAGGTGGAGGCCACTTTAATTCAGTTCGTTCGAGGCCTCTGCACACGAAAATCAGATCATGCTACCACATGGTGAATGGACGGGAGGAAATGAGGTAGAGGGCTCATAAGGGCCCGTAACAACAGTCCCTCAAGTCCTTGTATAGATATTTATATAACGCGTGGACTTCAATGTGGCTATATCGTGTCATTTGGTTGTGTGCATGTGCTAATCGTCATAGAACAACTTCGAGAAAAGTTGTGGCAGAAGCGAAGTCCTGGCAGAAGAACGAAGCATTGGGTGTTTGGCAACTTCGAGAAAAGTTGTTGCAGAAACGAAGTCCTTGCTGAATGACGAAATGTTGAGTGTTGGCAACTTTGAGAAAACTTGTTGCAGGAACGAAGTCCTTGCTGAGGGACGAAGTTGTTGCAAAAACGAAGTCCCAAGAAATTTTGACTAAGTGTAGACGAGTCTTTAGGATCCCTGATAGTATAGAACTGATAATTCCTGACCCTAGCGAGAGGGCGTGCTACCTGAGGCCGGGATGTGCAGCCATAAGAGAGAACCTATTGAGAGCAGGTTTTAGACTTCATTTTCATCCATTCTTTAGTTTAGTTCTCCATTCCTATGGGCTGGCTTCGACCTAACTTCATCCGAACTCCTGGGCACAAATGGTTGGGTTATGGATGCTATGGCGTCAGGCCTGCCTGGGCGTTGACATGCCCTTTAATGTCTTCCATTCCATTTACTTCCCCAAAGTGTAGCTGTGGGTGAAAAGAGTAAGGGGTGGTACTATTTGACCCCCTGGGGATCCCACTCTGCATTTGTGGTGGGCATGTCCTCTTCGGTGAAGAATGGGAGGAGCTCGTGGTTTTGGGGCAGCTAGGAGATGAGACACCATGGAGGATGACCCCATAGCTCCTTTTACAGTCCCTACCTCTTACTCTTTAGCCAATAAGTCACATTTCCTAACCAATTTTACTTGGAATCGTTTATTATTGCTTAATATTTTCTTTGTTCGCAGGCTCTTTACTACGGTGTGAATCTCCGATGAGAAGTGGGACATCAACAACCACATCTACCTGTAGCCACTAAAGGACCGGAGCTACAATGAGCTGATCGATAGGAATACTCACTTCACTCTCCACGATCTAATGGCATCTCAAGATGAGCTTTATTTGTGCCCTCAGTTCGATTAGACACTCACTTGTAAATATACTAACGTTTTTTTTTCTTGTTTCAGATAAATTTTTGAAGAAGAAGCCATTGAGGCCTGATTTCGCCACCATCTGCCGAAGCGTGGCGGAGGCGAGGCTATTAAAAATCAGTTCAACTACTCATAAGAAGCAGGCCGAAAAAATGAATAAATTGAGCAATGGCCAACTGCTCAATGAAGAGGACGAAGTGGAGAAAGGCACATCCTTAATAAAAAAGGAAAGAATCAGGCCCATCAGGGACGTCCTCTTCTGCGGCCACGGTGGCCAAGCCTCCACCACCCTCAATCCTAACTGAGGTGATCATCGTAACCCCTTTCGAAGCTCCACTGGCTATGATACCAAAGACTACGTTACCTGCCCTGCTATCTAAAGTGGAGAACCAGCTCAGAAGAGGCTGAAGAAGTCTGCCAACCCCCCTCCTCGCGGCAAAGCAGCTGATTTTCTGGGGAACAAGGAAGATGACCTCTCCGAGGCAGTGTTGGAAATACTACCTCTAGAAACCATTTCTACCGCCCGAGTTCATAACAAGTATTAGACCGGGGACTGGCAAGATCACATTGCCTTCTGCGAGGTGAAAGACCTCCTAGCCGCCAACAACGCCTGCATGGCTCGAGCATTAAGTATTAGTGTGGCGGTGGAGGATTTAGTCTGGGGCCTGCACAAAAGGAATGAAGAGCTGGAGTAGAGGGTTGGGGCCTCGGAGAAGTGGGAGGAGGAGATGAGGAAGGCGATGAGTGAGGCGGAGGTAGCCGAGGTGAAGAAAGCTGAGGCGGAAGTGAAGCTTGACACTGCTGAGATTCAAATAAACCAACTTAAGAATGAGCTTCATGAGTCTGTTTCTCAAGTGGCATCTCTGACGAAAAGGGTTGACCAGTTCAATGAACACCAGAGGATCGCCTTCGAGGCATTGTGATGTGAGCACGGAGTCGAACGCGTTAAAGTCAAGCTCGGTAAAGGATCCGTTGGTTATCGAAGGAGATTCGACAACACGATTGAGAGCAAAAAGGGTGAAAGAGGCGGTGTGATAGCTTGTTCAAGCTACGGTGGACGAAACGTCGATCACAACAAGTAAGGGAACAAGTTTCATGTTGGGCTTGAAAGAAGAAACAAGATGAATCAACTTGATTCAAGCAGCGGACGAGAAAGCTGGAGAAAACAACTATGCGACCGTATAGTTGTCCTAGGCATGCGATCGCATGCATGGATACCGAAATTGTTTGGGGGTTTTTATCTGATCTATGCGACCGCATAGATTTTACCCTATGCGACTGCATAGTTCATTCTAGGCGCGAATTTTTTTAATTTTTCGCGTAATGTTCCATTTAAGTTAAAACTCTTTTATAGAATTTTTTGGTATCTTTGAGGCTTAAATTCGGTTTTTAGCTTGGTTTTATGGGTTTCTTATAAATATGGCTCATTCTTTTCATTGTAAAAAACAACATTATTATTGGGAGGCAAATTTGTTTTCAAATTATTGTTCTTCGTTGGATAAATCACGAACTTATCAAGATTCTTCTTGTGGCGTTCAAATCAACCAAGTGAGATTCTCAAATATTCAATCAAAAGAGTCAACATATCATTTGCGTATTGTTGGTTATTTTGATTCGTTATTTTCGAATTAAATCCAAAACTTTGATTATTTTTGACTTTCTTGGATTCGATTTTAATCTAATCGTGGGTTTTGTAGTTCTTCGCTACGTGGGTTCACATCATGTTGGAATAGGCCAACAAGGATAAGGCCGAACGCAGGATGCTAACCGAGGCCTAACAAGAGGAGATTGAATCTCTTAAGACCGAAGTGAAGACAGTGGGTGAAGTAGCGGTTCAAAACTATAACAACAACTTCCACCAAACGAAGGAATACGGACTTTGCCAACTACTGGGCTTCATGGAGTGCCCAACAGATGATGTCTTGTTTGAGGGAGGTATATCCGGAGCTGGACATTGCATTTTTAGAGGAAGAGTTCGACGGTCCTATTGGAGGCTGGCCTGACATCGAGGCTGAAGAGAAAGCCCCTCAAGAGGAGGTGGGAGTTAGGGCCATTGTGAATGTAGATCCATAGTTTTTTCTTTTCCTTCTTTCCTGTTATGGCTTTGGCTCTGATCAATTTTGTAATGAAATTTTTTCTTTAACTGTTGTGTAATTTCTTCGTGTTGTAGCCTCGCTTAGAACGAACTAATTAGATATATCGAAGTGTAGTCACTTCGCTCAAACACAAACACTTAAACAAATAGATGAATCAAATGCGATGTGTAAACACTTAGCCTAAGCAAGTGGATAAGTGTAAATACCTCACCAAAATGAATGAATCAAATGGAATCCAAGTGTGAACACTTCGTGATATGATCTAGGAGTCAAGACCGACGAAGCCAAGCTCAGGACGAGACCCGTTGATTATCGAAGGAGGACCAATTACGTGATCGAGGGCAAAGCGGGTAATTCAGGCGATGTGATTGCTTGTTCAAGCAACGATGGACGATGTCATGATTTACACGAAAAAAGAGGCAAGTTTTATGTTGGGGTCGCTATCGAAAAACACTGGATCAATGTATTAAAGGCAATGAAAGATGGAGGCCAGCTGGAAGAACCATGCGGCCACATGGTTCTCCAGCAATGCGACCGCATGGCGTGATACTGCGAGCAAAAAGGAGAAGCTGTGCTCTTCCATGTGACCGCATGGTACAATTCTGGGTGGATTTTTTCTTTTTTTTTTTTTGCGAATTTTCTTATTACACTA
The DNA here is from genome assembly GCA_903798345.1 of Fraxinus anomala. NCBI lineage: Eukaryota > Viridiplantae > Streptophyta > Magnoliopsida > Lamiales > Oleaceae > Fraxinus > Fraxinus anomala. The sequence goes on from CAIGRN010030489.1 coordinate 14,430, forward strand.
AAATTCTTATTTGTAATCTTTTTGTGATATTTCTGATTCTAACTAGAATATAGGGGTTTCCTATAAATACTTAGTTATTTTTC
>CAIGRN010030512.1:0-17205 GCA_903798345.1 Fraxinus anomala
CTACTGAAGTTACTTTTATCTTGTTGAGTAAAGTTTAATTTTCAAGACATGTTGGGTGTTGATTAATTTAATATTGTGTGTCTGAATGTCACTACACACTTGACCACTATATTATATATTTTGGTAATATAGACAAGTAAAGATATTGTAAAAGATATAAAAATGCAGCTGGAATAAAAACATTATTATCGAAATTTTATCAAAAATAGCAAAAACTCAATAATCATACCAAAATAAAAGACATAATTATGGATTGAACGAAATTTTGCCGTAAAAAGAAGAAAATAACTTAAATTGACAAAATATTTAGATGTGTTTTAGTATTTCAACCATAACTTTGGCTACGGTTATCGAAATCGCGCTCATGACCCCAATTCGAAAATCTCTCTTTAGCGCGCACATCGTAACCACCAGCTTGGCTGCGTGCGAGTCGTTTTCGAGGCCAAAATTCGTTTTTTCCCTTCCAAATCGTCAAATCAAGTTATTTTCTTCTTTTTACCGCAAGATTTCGTGAGCTGCATTTTTTTATAGCTTATCAACATTACCAAAATACATAAATAGTGGTCAAGTTGATAGTTACATTCAGACACACAATGTTAAATTAAACAACACCTAACATTTCTTGAAAATTAAACTTGATTCAACAAGATAACTTTCACCTCCAGATAAAATTTATTTTACATCAATTGCAAATTTACTGGGATAATTTAAATTGCCCATATCTAACATTTAAGATGTAATTCACGATAATTTAATATATTTAACATACTAATATTTCCTTCAAAATAACTAGATGCACGGGCAGAAATTAGTTAGCAGAAAAAGAAAGGTAAATATTCACTGACATTTTTTTCCATACAAGTGTGGACACATGGATTGCACGCCTGCTCTCGGTGTTAAAAGTTATTTGTTGTTGGGAGGTTTTAGCTCCTGTTTTATCCTTACTATTTAAAATTTTATTTTATTTTAAATTATATATTTTTTCAATAAAATAATTTTACACTTAATTTTTTTTAAAAATCATACTTTTAACCACGTATTCTCAAAAAATAAAAAAAATAACAAATCGTTATTACAAAATCTACTACCCTAAATAATAGACTCAAAACAAACCTTTAGTTTTACTTATGCACTCGTATTTCTTAGATATGTGTGCGTAACAATTGTTAAGATGGCAGAAATTTTTTATTTTTTAAAGTAATTATGGAGTACATAAAGATGATGAATTTTTCATGCAATTAAAATAAAGTGTCGATGTATTTAGCCAAAATCCGTTATCATTATATAACATATCTTGATTATTTGAAATCTATATTCTGCTTTTATGGTGTAACATGTGTCGTTCCATACCGATTATTGAATAGATGCAATAAATAAAATAAAATAAAATAAACTTTTGTTTGAAGAATGAAAGCAAAAAGNGATGTATTTAGCCAAAATCCGTTATCATTATATAACATATCTTGATTATTTGAAATCTATATTCTGCTTTTATGGTGTAACATGTGTCGTTCCATACCGATTATTGAATAGATGCAATAAATAAAATAAAATAAAATAAACTTTTGTTTAAAGAATGAAAGCAAAAAGATCCATTTCTTGACATCTCCATTCTTATTTTGCGGTGTAATATGTATCCTTCCATACATGTCTTGGAATAGATGCAATGAATAAAAAAAGTGAACTTCTATTTAAGAATGAAAGCGAAAAGATCTATTTCTTGAAATCTCTCTCCTAATTACGTGGTGTAATATGTATCATTCTTTATCGATCTTGGAATAGACGTAATAAATAAAAAATGAACTTTGCTCAATAATGAAATCATATAGTAATTGTCTATGTTCGATTCATCTTTCAAAACCTATCTGCCTATGTTCGATTCATACTTCAAAATCATATGACATTTCAATATAATTGAATATAATGAATTGCTATCATACTCGTATATACTCAATGATTAGGTACATTACCCATTTATTTATTTTGGATAAGCAATCTACCTAAAACTATAAATTGGGACTTAAAAATATAAAGCCTTTTTGATGGACATTATTTGATAAAACGGGTGTTGTAATAATGAATTGTCAGAAAATATGCGATTAAAAAGTAAATTTTTTTTTTAATTCACGTGTAAAATATTTTGTTTAGAGGAGATGTGATTGTCTTGTTGAAAAAAGGTTTAAAGAAAAATGAATTTTGAAATTAAAAAAAAAAAAAAAAGAAAGAAAAAGAAAAGGAGAAAGGGCTAGGCTCGTATATTGAGACCAATGGTGTGCCCAAACTAATAGGTGTACGCAAAACAGTACACACATCAACTTCTCACTGTCGGTGGAGCTCTAAAATACTCGGAAGCTCCCCCGTCGTTTTCTTCTATTTTACGCATTTCTCATCATATATAAACAATTACACACTCATTAACAGCTATACATATATGGATTTACATGTCTCTCCGTAGAAAGGAATCAAGAGAGAGAATCAGACAGGTAATTATCTTTCTTACTCCATCTCTCTTACTTCAATTTTTAGTTTGCATTTTTTCTCATATTTCGATTTAGATCTGGAATCTGATGTATTGTTTTTAGGTGATTACGAAGAAAATTCTGTTTCTCAGCGGCAGTGTGTGCGATAGCGTTAGATCTTTAGGTGATTGTTTAATTTTCGTTCAATTTGCGCTTCAATATGTCTGTGTATGATAATGAACAGATATGTGCGTGTATATGTGAGAGTGAATGATATTGATAAATAGTTTCTTTCACAAAATGGTTACTGAGAAATTTTAAGTAGGTTGAGCTTAAAGTTGACTACTGACTTCAATTTGATTGACATAATTGAATATTTTCTTTTCTGGGGCTCATTTATTTGAATACCTTGTAAGTCAAACAGAGAGAAAGAAAATCGGAGACTGTAAGATTTTTTGTTTTAATTGCTAAAATGTCGATTGAAGGAAGGCCTGATCGGGAATTCACTTGATTTTCATTTTACATATTCGTGTATTTAGCCCTTGTATGTCCCATTATATCAAATATATATTTTTCTGTCTCATATTTTTAACCCCCACATTCTTCACTAAAATAATATTACACGCAAACCCAAAACATTTCCTTATTTTTAACCACATATTCTCCATCAAATCACTAATGCAGCTCAAACCGGCTCTTAATTGTTTTTAATTTGATATTTACACGGTTAGATGTAGATCTTATCTGTAAATTGTGGAACTCTAATTGAAAGAGTTATCTTTTCAGTGAAGAGGGAGGCTTTAGGCATGTGGAAATTTGAGTGAAGCTGATATCTATTTGCATGTAAATCCATTGCTCTCATTTTAGCTAAGTGATGATGGAATCTGAAGCAGAAATTAAGGTTAGTACGAAAAGTTCCTGCATTGTTATTTTTAATGTTTGTGGGATGCTTAATATGCTTCAAGGTTGAACTTCTAAAGGTCTTTAGCTAGCTTTTCTGACTTTTAACTGAATATGAGCTGTTGATTTTGTAAAATCCCCTAATAAGAACTTCTTTATTCCCCATGCACTATGATTTGTAGATTTTGACGTTATATTGAACTTAAATAAAGTAAACTTTTATGCTGAATGATTTATAGATTGTGAAATCAATTTCGAATTTATTACTTTTAAGAGTATGCTGAAATCTTTTGTCTCATTTTTTTGGGTTTACTTTTCTGATTGAATTGTTTAAGTAGTGGATTTTAGAATAACTAAACCTCGGAGTCATTGGATTTCTTTGTTACTGAATTGTGGTGCTGAATTATCAGGGAAAGACCTTGAAGAACATGGGCAGTCAGGTCTGCCAGATCTGTGGTGATAACTTGGGCTCAACTGTTGATGGTGAGCCATTTGTTGCTTGTGATGTCTGTGCATTTCCAGTTTGCAGGCCTTGCTATGAATATGAGAGGAAGGATGGGAATCAGTCTTGCCCTCAGTGCAAAACCAGATACAAGAGACACAAAGGTATATATATTGTAGGCTTGTTGATGTTTAGTAATTGACTCTACATGAGTGTGAGCACATCTATTAAAGACGATATCAATATGTTTATGATTTTTCTTTTTCAATGGTTATACTATTACTTATGTTTGATATTTTATGAACATTAGTGCACGATACAAAGGTTTTTTTTTTCAGTTGCAATAAAAATGTATTAGGCATAAAAAAAACTTGGGGTAGTAAGAAATCGACTTCAAGCGAGCACTTCCTGTTCAACTAAGAGCAACAAAATGTAGCATAATGACAAGGAAAGCTTAATTATTGTGAACAATAGCCAAACGATCATTATTATAGGAATGTTGATTATGAGTCTGCATTTTTGTCCCCTTCGTTGGCCCCTTTGATTTGCAGGCAAATACTGGTAATTCAATTTTTATCTTTGCATTCTTAAAGAAAACTAGCGACAGTACATTTTGAGTGGTGATTAATAATATTTGAAACTTAAATTCTGAATTTTTTGAAAGTGACTTCTTGCACTTCCACTTTATACAGGAAGTCCTGCTATTAGTGGTGATGGGAAGGATGAAAATGTCAATGATGATGGTGCCAGCGATCTTCATTACGCTGAAACTCAAAATGAGAAGCAAAAGGTTTCAGAGCGTATGTTGAGCTGGCACATGAATTATGGACGAGGAGAAGATATTGGAGCACCAAAATATGACAAAGAGGTCTCCCACAATCATATTCCTTTGCTTACAAATGGAACAGACGTATGTTTTATATGCTCATCGTCCATTGCTTCATACCTCCAAACCGAAAATATAAGTACTCATTTTTTGTGTAATAGAGATATATAAAAACTCCGGCCCTCTTTTTCAGGTTTCTGGAGAACTGTCTGCAGCGTCACCTGGACGCCTTTCAATGTCATCTCCTCCACCTGGAGGTGGTGGTAAACGTATGCATCTACTTCCTTGCAAGTGACATGGATAAATCACAATATTTTTTTATGACCTCATTTATTCTTGCATCAAGTTCTTTTTATTCCCTGTTTGGCAGTTATATTCTTTCTTTTAACTGCAGCTAGGGCTGTGGATCCAGTGAGGGAGTTTGGATCTTCAGGATTGGGCAATGTCGCCTGGAAAGAGAGAGTTGATGGCTGGAAGATTAAGCAGGAAAAAAATGTTGTTCCAATGACAACTAGCCATCCCCCTTCGGAAAGGGGAGCTGGAGATATTGATGCCAGCACAGATATTCTTGTGGATGACTCTTTGCTGTGAGTTCCTTCTTGTTCTAGTTATATTGATAATTCGGCTTCTCACTGACTATCTTCTGGTCATTATATCTGGGAATATTGTTGTGAATACATAGAAGACCTTAGTTTTGTTCCATTTAGCTGCACAAGTTTCAGTTCAATGTGGTTTTTTATGTAAACAAAGTTAGTGTGTTTTGGGTGTAATTTACCTAGACTGTTTTATACAAATAAGGCAAGTGTCTTCTATGCAAGATTTATTGATTTTCATCAAATAAGGCAGCTGCCATTCCTGTACCTGATTTGTCATCATGCTGCAGGAATGATGAAGCTCGACAGCCCCTTTCAAGGAAGGTTTCTGTGCCATCATCCAGGATAAACCCTTACAGGATGGTTATTGTGTTACGACTTGTTATTATCTGCATTTTCTTACACTACCGATTGACAAATCCAGTGCCAAATGCATATGCTTTGTGGTTGATATCCGTGATCTGCGAGATCTGGTTCGCTCTATCCTGGATTCTGGATCAGTTCCCGAAATGGCTGCCAATAAATCGTGAAACATATCTCGATAGACTCTCTCTTAGGTGGGAAATTTTCTGTTTATTCAATTTATACTTTTTGGTCTTCATTTTGCTTTGTTCAGTTCACTTTTGTTTTTCTGAAATTATCCAAACCATCATTTTCTACTAGGGTTTTCTTTTCTCTGATTACATCATAAAGTTCGAAGTTATACACCTGATTTTGGAAATATATAAAAATTGTACGACAGATATGATCGAGAAGGGGAGCCTTCACAATTAGCTGCTGTTGACATATTTGTCAGTACTGTTGACCCTTTGAAGGAGCCTCCTCTTGTTACAGCTAATACGGTCTTATCCATTCTGGCGGTTGACTATCCAGTGGACAAGGTCTCATGCTATGTTTCTGATGATGGTGCTGCTATGTTAACGTTTGAAGCTCTATCAGAAACATCAGAATTTGCAAGGAAATGGGTCCCTTTCTGCAAAAAGTACAATATTGAACCACGCGCTCCAGAATGGTACTTCTGTCAGAAGATTGACTACTTGAGAGATAAAGTTCATCCATCATTTGTCAAAGATCGTAGGGCTATGAAGGTGAGAAATTTATATTGCAAAACATTTCCATTGTCCGTTTCCTTTGGTCCAGGAGTCCTATTTTTGTTCTTTCTTGTCCTACAGCGAGAATATGAAGAGTTCAAAATTCGTGTCAATGCACTTGTCGCCAAGGCCCAAAAGGTTCCTGAAGAAGGTTGGGTCATGCAAGATGGTACACCATGGCCAGGAAATAACACCAGAGACCATCCAGGAATGATTCAGGTTAGCTTGGTTTGATGGAACTGTGTAACAGATCCCTGCACAACGAGATACAATGGTTTCCCATTGTATACTGAATGTTCAAATGTTCAGAAAATATATTTATAAAAATATTGATATCTATTCAAAGTATTTCAAAATTAATTGAATTTAATCCTCGTATGTGATAGGCAAACACTTGTCACAATTTCACCACTTGGTGGATTTAACACTGTCATCATCGTACTTGCATCTTCACAGTTTTGTGCTATATTTGAAGTAACTCATCTAGATTCTGTTGCTTGCAGGTTTTCCTTGGCCAAAGTGGAGGTCTTGACAGTGAGGGTAATGAGCTGCCAAGGTTAGTGTATGTTTCTCGTGAGAAGCGTCCAGGATTCCAGCATCACAAGAAAGCTGGTGCTATGAATGCACTTGTAAGTAGTTGACGATTGTGATCTGCAGTTATTCTAAAATTGTTTTGTTGGCACATTTAACATTTTATGTTCAATTCAACTCTTGCAGGTTCGTGTATCAGCAGTTCTTACCAATGGACCTTTCTTGTTGAATCTTGACTGTGATCACTATATAAACAACAGCAAAGCTTTGCGAGAAGCAATGTGCTTTCTTATGGATCCAAATCTTGGAAAATATGTCTGCTATGTGCAATTTCCACAGAGATTCGACGGTATTGATAAGAATGATCGATATGCCAATCGTAACACTGTCTTCTTTGATGTGAGTTCATGATCACTGCTATTATTATTTGCGTTTGTTTCCTACTAGAATGTCCAACTGAACCGTAATAAATAATTTGATAATATTCAGTATGCATAGTAACTTCTTCTTCTTTGTGCTGTTAGATTAACTTGAGAGGTTTGGATGGTATTCAAGGCCCTGTGTACGTGGGTACTGGATGTGTCTTCAACAGAACAGCTTTATACGGTTATGAGCCTCCTCACAAACCTAAGCAAAAGAAATCTGGGTTTCTCTCTTCCTGTTTTGGTGGGTCAAGAAAGGAAAGTTCTAAATCGAGCAAGAAAGGGTCAGACAAAAAGAAATCTAAAAAGGACGTTGATCCCACTGTTCCAATTTTCAGCTTGGAGGATATAGAGGAGGGTGTTGAAGGTACTGTTTCTGTTTCTGTTTAAATCAATATTCTTGAGTTCCTACTTGCATTGACAGTACATATTTGTTATCAAGGCACAAAACAATTACATGTATCATGTTCGGTCGTGTGTAATTAAGTACGAGATTTTGTCGGTGAAAATTGATCTAGGCATGTAAATTTTGTTAATAAGGCTATACCAATGGAATCATGCATTTGTTTGCTGGGAACACATGCAGTTAACATGTGTTTTAAAATGTAGTACCTGTAAGTGACCAGAATAAAGGGCGGAAAGAGTATGGCAAGAGCATTTAAAAAATGTAATACTACAAGTATATAAACTTCATCTGATCTTTGCTTAGGGTTAAAGGCTAGTCCCTGCCATTCCACCTGGATTGACACTCTTTGGTGCTCCTTTCCATCTTTTCTGCCTTTTTTTTTCTTGTCTGGGTGGGGCTTTTGAGGTAATTATTGGATCATATGAACTGCCTTCATAATGGTCCGGTGAAGTGCTGGAATGCAACCATTGGTTGTGGTCCATGTACCTTGAGTACATCTCACATGACTTAGTTGGAATTGTTTTCAATTTTTTCAAATATGCATGAAATGTTCTGTCTTTTTTCTTTTTCTAATCATTCTTATTTCATGATCTGCCTGGTTTTCACGAATCTTGGCACACTCAATTGGCTCTCTGTATATTGAGATTCCTCCTTTTGTCTTCTAGGCAGACAGAAGATGCCTACAAGAATTTTCTCTGCAAGTTTTATTTTATTAGCCTTTTCATTTGATCTCTTTGTTAATTCTTCCCTCTTGATTAAAACCAGGTGCTGGATTTGATGATGAGAAGTCGCTGCTTATGTCCCAAATGAGCCTTGAGAAAAGATTTGGCCAGTCTGCAGTTTTTGTCGCATCCACACTAATGGAGAATGGTGGGGTTCCTGAGTCTGCTACACCAGAGACTCTTCTAAAAGAGGCCATTCACGTTATCAGCTGTGGGTATGAAGATAAGGCAGAATGGGGAAGTGAGGTAAATTGGCGGTTTTTTAATTTCCATTGAAGCTCCTCCCCCACAGCTCTATACCATTGTTTATCCACTTAATTACAGAATGTTGCCATTGCCTTGTGACTGGAAGGGCATGTTTGAATATTGGGAGATAAATTATTGATATAGGGGTTGCATTTGATGTAGACTAACAAGTGCTAACAAATGATTTGACATGATTCTATGATTTTTTTGTACATTAGTTTAATTGTTAAATAAAAATCATGACTTTCAACTTTATAATGAGATGAAATAAAAAGTAAAGATCTGATTTCATGGATTTCGAAAGTGTACTCATTTAGGTTGATAATTTTTTCCTGTGATATCATTAGCTGTAATGGAATTGGAAGTCCACTGCAAGCACCTTTCTGCCATTGTCAATAGAAATCAATTAATGGCAGGCTGATATTGGTTATGTACCTTTATCTCTTTACCCCCTTCTGCACTCCCCAAGGAGGGGAAAGCAGTAGTAAAATGGAGCCAATTCTAAGCAGTTATTTTGCCTAGATTGTTCATTAATTGAAGTAATTAAGTACTTTGGGTGCGGCCTCTATCCAGCAAAATTGATGTTTGGAGTAGACCTTTAAGATATATATGAACAGTTTTCTTCCTATTGTATCTCTAGCACTTCTCCACCTGCTCATTTCAGAAATTTATTTCTCTATACTGGTATTTGATATTTGGAGGCGGTGCTGTCTAGGAGCCCCTTTTTTGTTCCTCTACTTGGAACAAGTAAATCCCTTAAATATCATGTTTCTATAGAAGGCTTATTTCCCCTTGTTGTGCAGATTGGATGGATTTATGGTTCTGTAACGGAAGATATTCTTACTGGATTCAAGATGCATGCTCGTGGTTGGCGATCAATTTACTGCATGCCTTCCAGACCAGCTTTCAAGGGATCAGCTCCAATTAATCTTTCTGATCGTCTCAACCAAGTGCTTCGATGGGCTTTGGGATCTGTGGAGATTTTGTTTAGCAGACACTGTCCTATATGGTATGGCTATGGTGGAAGGTTGAAGTGGCTAGAGAGGTTTGCATATGTCAACACCACAATTTACCCAGTCACTGCCATTCCACTACTTTTTTATTGTACTCTGCCAGCAGTCTGTCTACTCACTGGAAAGTTTATTATCCCACAGGTTGGTTTCATCTCCCAACAAATTTTCACTTTAAACACCTATTTGACGTTAAATGATCACTCTTGAACAATTTTGTCTTCTTCAATATCTTACGGTGGCTATGTCATTTCCTGTAAGTGGGGTATAATATTTAAATATAAAATAAATGTCATACTTCCTCATTCGTGCTATCATCTTTCTGCCTTGAACTGTGTGTTCTGTGAAGCTAACTTAATGTATCAACTATACACGCAGTGGTAAATAACAATATAACCAGTATGATAGCATCTATAATTGTGCCTTGAGCAACTTGCATGAAATTGACAGGAACCTGATTTCACAAATATTAAATATTACTTTGTATTGCAGATCAGTAACTTTGCGAGTATCTGGTTTATATCCCTCTTTCTTTCCATCTTTGCTACTGGTATACTGGAGATGAGATGGAGTGGTGTGGGAATTGACGAATGGTGGAGGAATGAACAGTTTTGGGTGATTGGAGGAGTTTCAGCTCATCTTTTTGCCGTCTTCCAAGGGTTACTCAAAGTGCTTGCTGGAATAGACACTAACTTCACTGTCACATCGAAGGCCTCAGATGAAGACGGGGATTCTGCTGAGCTCTACATGTTCAAATGGACAACGCTCCTAATACCTCCCACAACTCTCCTCATCATAAACTTGGTGGGTGTTGTTGCAGGAATCTCCTATGCTATCAACAGTGGTTACCAGTCATGGGGTCCACTCTTTGGAAAATTGTTCTTTGCCTTCTGGGTGATTGTTCATCTCTATCCTTTCCTCAAAGGTCTTATGGGACGTCAGAATCGGACGCCCACTATTGTTGTCGTGTGGGCCGTTCTTCTTGCTTCCATCTTTTCATTGCTATGGGTGCGAGTTGATCCATTCACCACTAGAGTCACTGGCCCAGATGTTGAGCTGTGTGGAATTAACTGTTAAGAATCGACATGCCTCGAACTTGAAAGTTTGATCTCGGAACCTCTGAAGAAATCAATGTTCGGGAGGTTTCCATGTGATTCTTGTAAGTTCTATCTAATCCATCTCGCTGTATGTTTTCGTGTATGTGAAATTCACATTTGTTGTAGAGTTGATAGCTAAATTTTTTTGTTGTGACAAAAGTAATTACAAAAAGAAACCTTTTATGTTCTTAAAGTGTGGTGGAAGAATTGTATGTTGTTTCTGAATTTTGACTCATTGCTAGATGAAGTCTTGTCAGTTATTTAAAATAACAATTTTCATCCTTGTAATGGATTTATTCAATTCATAGAAGCATATTCTCAAATCGTGTAACTACTGTGTCCTGCATTAATTGATTTCATCTTATGCTGTATGGAAATAATCATTACTGTGTTTATACTGTTAATCATCGACAATAGCACAAGTGAAATGTTGTTCCCTATAGGAGAACATGAGGAATAAGATATGGTTATAAATATTAAAGGACCACTACTGTACTTTTTATTACTATATATAAGGCTAAGGTATTCACAAATGCTCTTAGCTTAGAGACGATGTGCAGTTGGCAGCATTACCCGCTAAATTGAGATTTCAGGAAATTGAGATTAGAAGTCCTTGCACTGACGACTTGTACTATAGCAAAGGATTGCAACATTATTGATTCAATCGGAGGGACAATTTCCTAGCAACTTGCTTTCTGCAGTCCATGCAATGCCAGCAATAGGCAATCCTTAAAGGACGAGGAGCTGCCATTTCTTTTGTTGAAGAAGTTCTTCCTCATGATAGATGGCAATAATCTGTTCTTGGTGGTAGGGCATGCTAGCGGCCAAGAGAGATGTGTCATCCTCGATCAATAAGCTGGAGGGGTCGATAAACCAACGTCATATGCTTCCGCATCACGTGAATAGTTCATAACAAACAATATTTTTGGGGAAACATCACTTGTACAACCAAGGTTGACAATTTCGATTGACAAACTTCCTCATAGTGGTGGGTCCCATTGTATTTAAAAAAAAAAAAAAAATTACCCATCCACCCATTCGTGAGAGGTTGTCAATCGAGGTTGTACAAGTAGCACTGTCCATTGTGCACATAGATGATTCTCTCTCTCTGTTTTGATTGACAACGATTTATTTATCCTCGTATCCTAGTTTATCTAAAAATAAAAATTTACCGTTTACTTATACTGTGTAGCAAAACATGCCCTAGCTGCCTAGTTGAACAGCAGAGGACTAAAAAACAAAAATATGGTCTCTCAAATTTGTGTTCTTGAAGGAAATTAATACCATTTATATCAAATTTCAACAAAGAAAAATATAAAATAATTAACTTTGACTCCGAATTAATTTTTATTTATTAAAATTTATAGCATGGCATTGTTACGTGTCAATACGACACAAGACCACAGCATCATCATCCTTATTTTCTTATCATTAACCACAAATAAATTATTGACTAACACGTATATATCAACATGCATCTGTCCCTATAAAATCTTGGAAAGTGTACAAGTATATCAGCACCCTGCAACAATTATCTGTTTTTTTTTTTCTTCAATAAATAATTGTTGTGATTAATTGGAAGAAAAAAAGAAAATGACTGCCATGGAAGAACCAATTCTCTCTAGACTAAACCGACTGGATAACATTGTAAGTAAATTTATCATCTTTTTTCATCTTTTTTCTGAATATATTTATTAGACTATAAAATTAAGCAGCCCTTTGAGTTATGATTTCTCGTTAATTTGGATGGAATAGTAAAATTAGAAAAGGAAAATGATAAATTGTATGTTGGTTTTGATAATTAGGATGGTACATACATAGAGGTACAAGAGATTCGATAATTTGGTGTTGATTTGAGTATTAGGGTTTTTTTTATTAATTCATCCTATTTCATCATATCCGGGTGTGATAGGGTTCCGAAGGATGAACTGGATATGAACAGTTCCAAATATTGAATCTTTTCTTTATCACGATGAAACTCTATTTGAGATTGGACTCAAATATGTAGATATTCCATTTGTTTTGTTTTTTCGCATGCCTTTTCATATTCAGTATTTATTTCCTTTTGATGGTTTGTGAAGTAGACTATCTAAAATTGGCAAATACCTATGAAACACACAAGTGACTCGTGCATCTCTATGTTTTCAATATTGTGCTAACTTCTGGTTTCTCGAGTAAATTTTTTAATTCATCTGATACTTGAGTAGCATACTTCTTTGAGTTTTAATCATGGGAAAATTTAGTTGAAACAATTGGAAGACACTAAGAGCCTCAGCCATTCTCCCAAAAGCTCGGGTGCATACACTTTCTCAAGTGGAATGCTCACAAGCGACGGCCAAGCATCATCAGTTGATTACTCGCCAAAAAGCTTGGAGAAGCACTGCCAGCCCATCAATGAAGTGATATTGGAAGTCGAGCGCAAGGGTACGCTCATTGAAAGACTAGTCCACGTGGAGGACCGTGTCTTGAAGGTAACACGATGAAACAAAACTACTCATTTGTAAGTAAAAGCGAGAAACATACGAAAACATCTGATTATTTTTGTGCTACCAGATTTGTTTGCAGTTAGAAGAAGTGCTCGAGGCAGAGAAACACAGAGGGGAGACAGATGCAGTAGAGAAGAATTCACCTAAGAAGGTCTTGAAGAAGATGCTGAAAACTTGTGTAAGAGGAGGACATGGGAAGCAAATGATCAAAGCTTGATATATAGATAGTTTAAAGACTGTTTAGGCATGTGATGCAAGTTTTTTAGCATATTTTGTGTGTTTTTTTTTCTTACAGTACTTTAAAGAAGCATGTCTACTTGTAATTTATACTAGTTCTTTTGTTTAGTCGAAAAAGATAATTCTCCTCACCAAATATGATTTGATCGAGAGACTTGATTACACTATTCGTGCTCAAGATCACGTGGATCCGAGGCTTTTGAACCCTAGGCATTCTAGTAAGCGGGGATCGAACCATAAGCCCTTAGTTCATTGTAATTGTTAAAAAATATTATATTGACTACGTTTTGATATATTATTGGCACTTGACCATAATTGATGATTTTTGAGCCATATTAAACTATTTTCAAACCAGTTGTAGTGTTAGTGAGAAATAAAAATGGAACCTACCACCATAGTTCCTGTTATGTTTTGGGACTCAAATCTCATGTGAATTGGAAGTTTGATTCCTGGGGAAGCCTAGATAATGTTGGTTTGGAAGTTTGATTTAATAAGAGATCAAATTTTATCATGAATTGATAGTTTGATTGGGAAAATAACTTTGAAATGGATAAAAATATGTTTACGTTTTAGGATAGAATCGGGGGTTGAAAGCGCAAAAGGGAGCAGAAGGGCCGCTGGACTCTGTGCGTCGGGGCGCCAATGGCAACGTCACAGCGCCTGTTTGGGGGAGTTTCACCCAGTTGGTTTTTGACGTGGTTTTGTGTTTTACTTCATCTATAACTCCAAGATTTGGCTACTATAAATATTCCACAATGTGTAGGCTTTTCATACACTCAACATAACAATTAGATCATTATTGTATGCATTAGAAACTTGAGATATGTTTATATTAAGATTGAGAGTATAAAAATCTTGTAAAACAATTTTTCGTTTCTTGGTATAATAAATTCTCCTCTTTTTCTACAAAATCTCATGTTCTTGTGTGATCCATTATTTTTATATTATTCATATTTTCCCACATTTAATTATTGGCTGGATTCATAATAAGCGGTATCAGAGCGATTCATATATCTTGTTTGTTTTCCAACAAAGTAGTATTAGAACCAAGATTTTGGCGGGTTCTTGGAATGTCCAAATTGTATATTAAAGCGAGGTTTGAATAAGGTTAATTGCTTTGGGGATGACAATTATGAAATTCGAAATTCTTCTTTTGGATTGCAACAATAGATTCTCTTTATGGCAAATAAAGATGCGAACGGTTCTTGCTCCATTGGATCTTGATGATGCTTTGTTGGGGATAGATAGAATGTCCGCAACAATGACCTCGAAAGAAAAGCAATTCAAGGATCGAAAATCCATATCACGTATACATCTTCATCTTTCCAATCAAACCCTTTAGGATGAGATAAAGGAAAAAAGTGCAGCTGGGTTATAGTTAAAATTGAAATAACTTTGTATGACAAAGAGCTTGACAAATAAGTTACACTTGAAGCAGCTCTTGTATTCTCATCGCTTGTCGGAATGTGGATCTTTAGAAGATCATCTATCGGCGTTCAAGGAAATCGTCGCTGATTAGGAGACCGTGGAGGTCAAATATGATGAAGATGATTTAGGGTTGATATTGTTATGTTCGTTGCCGCCTTCTTATGGTATACAATGCGTTTTATTCTAAGGAGAAGATGAAGCACTTTGTCATCGATTCTGGGGCCTAGATAGAGGCTCTTGTTGTTCGTGAGAGGAAGATAAGTGGTCATGGAAGGGACAGAGTCAAGGATAACAAAAATAATAAATTGTGTTGTTGGTATTACAACAACAAGAGCACATGAAGAGAGATTGCTATGAGTGGCAGAACATGTTTGCTATTACAGATCATAATGAACAATTAGAAAATTTCGATTATGTCAATCTTACAGAAGAAGACAGTGATGGAGATCTTTTGACAATTATTGAAGGTGACTCCAAATCTGACGAGGATTGAATTTTTGATTCGGCTTGCACTTTTTATATGTGTTCAAACATGTATTGGTTTTCTTCATATGAAACAGTTACAAGGGGTTTTATGATGATGAGAAATAATGAGCCTTGTAAAATAGTTGTGATTGGTACTGTCAAAATTAAGATGTTTGATGGGACAGTTAAAACACTTTTCCAGGTTCAACATGTTCTAGGTATAGACAAGAATGCAATTTCTTTGAGTACTCCTGATTCAAAAGGGTGCAGATATACATGTAGAATTGGAATTATGAAAGTTAGTAAGGGTACTCGAGTTATGTTACGAGGACGGAGAAAGCTCAGTTAGAGCTTGTTGTGATCTCATTGATCATATAACTCGTAGTAATTCGAGCATATTTGGCAACTCAGGTAGAGTTGGAATTGCTCATAGTGATTCGAGCAGGTTTATTGACTCACCTGGAGCTGGAAGTTGATGAGATGATTCAAGGAAGGATGATGCGCAAAGTAGTTCTACTGGTAAACAGGGCTTGGATTTAGTTCACAGTTACTGAGTATGCCCGTTACAGGCATGGGGTGTCCGAAAAGAGGCATCGGGGAAGAGTTGGAGAATGACTTGAAAAATGAAGACTTAATTCATTGCTATGAAATTTGTGTCAATATAGAGTTTGTTATGTTTTGTAACTCAAATTCTATGTGAATTGGAAATTTTATTCATGGAGGAAGCTTAAATAATGTTGGTTTGGAAGTTCGGTTTGATAATATATCAAATTTCATCATGGATTGAGAGTTTGATTGGAAAAATGACTTTGAAACGAATAAAAACATGTTTTGGAAAGTTTAGGGACAGAGCCGTGATGCAGCGCCAAAAGAGCAAAAGGGAGCAAAAGGGCCTGCGTCCCAGAGCTGACAGTACCGCAGCTCCCAGTGGGTAGCGCCACCAGTTCGAGGGAATTTCATCCTTGTTTGGTTTCTGACTCGATTTTATATTCTACTTCATCTATAACTTTAAGATTTGACTCCTATAAATATTTCACAAGGTGTACATTCTTCATACACTCAACATAATAGTTAGATTATTATTGTATACATTAGAAACTTGAAAGAATCATTTAAATCTAGAATGAGAATATCAAATCTTGTAAAATAATTTTTAGTTTTTTAGTATAATAAATTCTCTTCTTCCAAAAAATCTTGTATTCTCGTATGATCCATTATTTTCATATTGTCCATATTTTCTCATTTTTAATTATTTGATTGGATTTATAACAAGTCGTATTAGAGCGATTATGATATCTTGTTGGTTATTCAAAGATTCCAACCTTAGTAGTCCAATATTTGCCTGAAATGCTGTTGGAATGATAATTTGATCAAGAATTTAAATAAAAGTAACCTGACAAATTATTTTAAGCTTTTTTATTGAACTCTCGCTTGTACAAAGTAAATAGTGGTGTTTCAACTTATCGTTTGATTTTTCGCAAATGAACGAGATCGTGAACAAGTAATATAGTAGTGTGTGGAGTGTCGAACCTACGAGGACTAGGTATTCAATCGAGTTAAAATTAATAACAACTTTAATCGAATAGCAAATATGTTTTGAATTTTCTATGCTACTATCTAAAGTATAAACTAAACTAAAAAGCAATTTAACCTTTTGTCATATATGCGAAAGTATTGCTAAGATATCGAATCTCACTTGTTAATCCATTTTTAGCACAACGAATTAAAGTGACAATTTGTGGTCATTCTTATTGGTTGGTGTTCCTAATTTAATTGAAAACATCTCTCGATAGTTATCAAATTTATTCCCCTCATGTGACTCTCCTATCTCTCGATGAAAGATG
>CAIGRN010030523.1:0-10984 GCA_903798345.1 Fraxinus anomala
GTTCAATCTTCCAACCTCCAATATAAATTCTTCGATCTCCTTTCAAGAGAATTAGGTTTAGGTTTTTTGCGTATTTCTCTTGTGCTATCAAGAAATAATGAAAAAGTGCATATACCAGGGGCGGCCCAATGGGTGCAGTCGCCTCCACTGAATTTCAAAATACTGGGCTTTTCTAAATTTAAATTTTCAGATTTTTTTGGTTTCTTTCACAATTTATTTTAGCCCATTTGTTGTCTCGCCCCAGTTGAACCATCATCTTTGGTCCGCCCCTGCATATTACCATAAACTTGGAATATGTATATAAAACTTTGTACAAATCTTAATTTCATTAAGAATGGTAAACCCTAATTACAATGAGACCTAGAAATAATTATTATTATTAATTAATTCAATGTAACCCTATATTGATTAAAATCATATTTTAATGTGAGTCAAAGTCAAATAATCAATATTAATCACATATTTCATTGGCCCCACAACTTTTCAAAACTTTCATCAAAATCTACTAAAATCTAATTTTAATCACCACCATTTAATGGACTAATAAATATAATAAGTCCAATTGTAATAATTAAGTCCATAGCTAACATGATCTTAGACTTGATTGTAAAAATAGATATTTACCAATGTAAAATACCTGTGTAAATTATATATTCTATTAGCGAGGACAAGGACACTGGTAAAAAATTTCTTGTAGTGTTGGCCAAGAAATTAGAACAATTTTACGACATCGTTCATATCAAGTATTTCATGTAGTTAGCAACATAGGCAAACTCTTCGAGGAGCTAAATTGTGGCAAAGTCCAGGTAAAACATAAATAATTTCAAGAACGAGCACTCTTTCATATATCAAATAAGACAATTACTATATGAAAAATTGTTCTTGTCAAAATAACTAGTATTAAGAAATTAACAAAAACTAAACCAATGTCAAATAGCAGTTCGATGGTGAATTTTTTAGTCTATATTATAGCAATTTTCTTTGAAGGTGGTTAAACTTTCTTCAAATAGAGGGATGAAAACGTCTATGCTACCATCCCCTATAAAAGAGGGTAGTAAGAACATCATGCCCTCCGTTGGATAGTAACTTGGCATGAAAATAAACGGGCACCCTCCTCCAAAATCAAGTTCATAAAATGGAAATCTTAACCAACTATCCACCTCCAAATTAGGGCACAATATAGTTTTTGTCATGTCTGCAGTTGTTATCAGCTTTTCTTCTTTTACCTTAAAATTTGCGAAGTCGATAAATGATCTAAAATAGTTGTTGTTTACCTTTGTAATTGCATCATGAATGAGTTTTGATGCATAGAATAAGGGTTCTTGAAGAAGGGTTTTCACTTTTGCACTCGGGAATGCCCAAAGAACCAAGTTCCCAAAGTAATCATTCAAGATTTTAGGGTTCAGCCTCTGTCGGCCATCAATCGAGATACGTATTTGGGTGGTTTCATGTTCATTGAGGCATCGGGACTTGGTTATGGCTCTCCAAAGATGTGCAACTAGGCTTTCAAATGTGCTATATGGTTTATTGTTGTTTCCATTCATTGAAGCCTTGTCCTTGATCTTTGCAAGAAACTCTACTGTGTAATGAACTTTGTGGACTACAATGTTGTCAACACTATTGTATTTAAGATTATCGGTTTTCAAGCTTATATATTCGACTCCTTTGTGCTCAAACTCAAAGATAGGAGGGTTTCTAGGAGTGAATATGGTACGATCATGCAAAGGGAGTGGACTAATTTCGAGTCCTCGACAAGCTTGGCCCCATGCAACCAAGAATTTGCTAGTGGAATGCCCGTCAGAAACAAGGTGGTGACTGGTGAAGCCCACCACCAATGAGCCACATGTGAACCTTGTGAGCTGAACTTGGAGCAACTCAACCACTCCCTCAGATAATGAGTCTTTCTCTCCCAAGATGTCTTCAGGGGCTCGAGGGAAAACCCTAGGGTGAAGGCTTAGCAAATTTGCTGAAGGTTTAAGGAGCAATGCTTGATCAAGAGGGCCATCGACATATGCCTCAATGAATCTAACACCCTCATCATTGAGAAGTATGATAGGTTCACCTTTATCATCTTTGCCTAGCCTCCCGGCCCACTCCCTGTACACGACCAACGCTTTCTGCAGCCCTACCTCTATGGCTCTATTTGGTGGATTTGGCGGACGATAGGCGTAAATAATAGCCATGTGTGAGTCATAAGTTGCCTTATCAAAGATTGAAAGGGAAATGTTGTTTCTTGTTAGGGGACGGATGTCTTCATATAAAGGTTTAATGATTCTTGAGCTTCTTAATTGCACCTTCATGGCTATGGCTAGAGGGGACGATTTGCACTTCAAGTTGGTTTGAGTTTCATTCACGAGGCCATTGCTAGTATTTATTGGAATGAAATGAATTATTTTTAAAAAGTGACTATTTTAAAATGTTAATTTAATGAGTCTCTTCAAATATAATTTTAAAGCTTGATTCTTAAAATATAGAGCATTTTATATTTAACTAAGTAGTAACGGAAACCCATTATTGGCCAACTTTTTAGGTGGAGTAATTAATGGCATTTATAAGGTGGTAATTATTTTTTTTATGAGGCAATTTATTGTTTGAATTAAATTGGTTTGGAAACCTCCTAAAATAGATTATGGCATATTGATGGGTCCAAAGATCAATATTTATAGTGGTAATTACATCAAATCAGAATTTTCAAGATCCAATTTCAAAAATCAGATATAAAGTTTATTTATACAAAAATCAGATATTAATTCAAATATTTAATATTATTAATATCACCAAAATTCATCTCAATCCCTAATTACTCTCCATCCCATTTCTCCCTTTCTTTCTCACGCATCCCCCCATCTCTCTCTATAGGTCGTTTCTCTCTCTCTCTCTTCCTCACGCATCACTCACTCACACACAGACACACACACACACACCTCTCTCTCCCTCTCTACTGCTGCACCGAGCACAGCACAGCAACATCGCTACGCGCAACGGTGCCTCACTTATCTTCTCTCACGAAAACATCGCCGCAACTACTGCTATGAAGCGCCACCACCGTCATCGCGACGGTTGTGAAGACACCACCAGCACTACGTTCAAGACGCCACCATCGAGGGGTGTTGTTCTGAAGTAGCAGCGTCGCTGCGAAGACACTGCTGCAGCCCACCACTCCGTAGCACCGCATCTCGATCTGCGCCGATGGATCTGTCGTGGTGTTTAGTTTTTGGGTATGTTTTTTTGGGGGTGATGGTGGTGCATTTTGGCCATGAGGTGGTGTGGTGGTGGATCTAACGCTGTTAATGGCGTTGGTAGTGGATCTGGCGATTGTGGTGATTTTTGTTGGATTTATTGGTGGTGGATCTAGCAGTGACAATGATAGTTTTGTAGTTGAAAATTGTGGTCGAACAGTGTAGTAGTGGTTCTGGCCGCGATGGGGTGTTGCTGGAGGGAGTGGTGAGATTGTGGTCACAAGTGTTGGTTGTGGTCATAGATTATTTGGTTGTTTGTGATCAGTAAATTGATTAATCCGTGATCGATAAACAATATTCGATCAATGAAAAAGATAAATTGTGACCAAAAAATAATGTGTGACCTAAAAAATTGTAAATTTGTTACTCATAATTTAATAATTTATGACTGTCTAATAAATTGTGACTTATAATATTTGTGATTTGTGACCTATAAATAAATTGTGACGTTTCAATTTTTGATTTGTGACCGATAAACAAATTGTGATCTATAAAATTTTTAAAATGTGACTTTAAAATAATTTGTGATATATAAAATTTGTGATTTGTGACCAATGAATAATACGTAACTTATTAATTTTATAAATTTGTGACCGATGAAAAAAATGTGACTTATAAAATTTTCAATTTGTTATTGTGAAATAATTTGTGACTTATAAAATTTTTTATTGTGATCGAGAAATAATCTGTGACCAATTAATTTATAATTTGTGACCAAATTATATGGAATTTTGACTTTAATATATTTAGTTAATAAAATATATGTTTAATTAATTAATTAATTTAAAAATTAAATTTTAAAAATATTTGAAATTTGAAATTTTAAACTTAAGTTCTTAAATTTTAAGTGGGTGAAACTTAATCTCTTAATTATGAATTTTTCCCATATTTATATCATCTCTTATTTAAATTATTGTTCAATTATAAGACATTAATTAGGGGTTATTATGTCATTTTAGTAGTTAAGATTTTTCTTAAAATTTTACTAAATAAGCCAGAGTTAAGGTTTCATTGTAAGTTGGTCGTTTTTTTACTAAAAAATATTAAATCTTTGGATTCTCATTCAAGACGATTATGCGTGAATCAACGAGTTTGATCGTGCATTTCATCTTTATTCACGCTCGGTCCTTATAAGTTGGTATTAGAGTGAATTTGTGCATGTGATATATGGCTTCTAGACATCGGAGTCCGCCTGGTAAACACAACTATAGGAGATCGAGCATGAGAAGATGACACGCTTGCTCGTGCAGTAATCTGCTGCATTTTGAAATTCTTTTCTTTGCTGATTCCTCTCAATGAAAAAATCTCCACTCCTTTTGATCCTGAAAAGTGGGATGAGTTATATGGTGATGACACCCATGATGGACCATCTATCTTTGACGAAGAGATTGAAATCTTTTCCGATTTGGATGGTGGTAGATACAACGGTGCACATATTTCTAATGAAGGTCTCGACCCCGTGGACCAGAAGGTTGAGGATTTGAGCAATTATGGCTTGATTGGGGAACCCAATTATGATTACATGGAGGAGCTCACTATTTCTAAGGCCATTAAACTTTGAGCAATTCCATTTGTACAGCAAGGGTTGATCGAAGAGGTTGACAACCTCTCACGGTGGTGGGCCTACTGTGATTAAAATAAAATAAAATTATCCACCCACCCACCGTGAGAGGTTGTCAACAAAATCATCATCTCCCCCATGTACAAGTAGCACGGCTGTTAAACTTCAATAATAAGTGTATATTCTTTGATGTACACTTAATTTGACATAACCACGTTTCCAAAAAATTGTAGATAAAGGGTTTTTTTTTTTTTTAATAAAAAAAACTGTCTAATAGTGTACTGTCACGTAACACAATATAAATAATAATATAAAAGATGATGTATATGTAGCGTGATTGATTAAACTTTATGACAAGGTTAGGTAAAAATCTAGTGATGGCAGCATATTTTCGGAAACGTCTGCCTACTAAATCTCAAAAGTCGCAGAAAATTTTAGGTTAAAAATGGCAATCGGCAATTTAGAATGTAGAGAATGGGCCTGTTTGGCCCAATTTGAATTGATCGGTGTGCAATCTACATCTAATGGATTAGACATGGTTCGTAAGTATTAGGATTTATGGGTCGGAAAATTTGCTGCGCAGTATGTCGGAGAATATCTTGCACTTTCTAGTGCTGAATTTGGTGACATACGCGAGTTACTAGTAACAAAAGGCATTTTAGATGGCGCAACATCAATTACCCTTCGACCAGCCGTCTATATTAAGAATGTGGTCGTACTATGTTATCAACTGATGTAGTGACGAAAGCGTAACAAACCAAGAACACCAATTCAAAACCCCTTGATTCAGGTAGAATATTGGAAATTGACAATCAAGATTCAATTGTTTGCGCATGAACACCTAGAATTGATTTCATGAACAAACTCACTGATTCAAAGTAATGAATATTGAAAATCGACCGCAGAAAGTTTGAATCCTCTAAACAATATATCAAATTTTATTCATTACCAGAAGCTACCTAATTTAAAATCCCGAACCAAGTTTTGGGGCGAAAATTTCTGTCGAGTTTCTGGCGGCCTCCATATCTTTATTCTGGCAGCCTAAACCTCAAGCCGAGTTTCGCCTATTTTAGCCTCCCAAAGCCACTTTCACCCCATTTAGGACTTGTTGGCCTATTTTATGAAAGTCCACATATCAATCACAATTGAAGAGAGCGAAAATTAACCTTTACAAAACTCTAGGACCTATTTCTTTTCTTTTTTTTCTTTTTTTTTTAAAAGTTAAAACACCATAAAGGCTTGGGAGAAACTTTTAGACCTCCACCTAAATCTCATTGGGGTTGGGCAACCCTCTACCTTGTCTATTAAAATAACCAAGAAATAGAAGGGGACGTAATGCCTTACCTCATAACTTACAAGAGACTCTGAAACGCGGGACTTAACATAGAACGTGCTAACTCAATTACTAAACCGAGTCTATGACACATACTGATTGCAAAAATATAAACTATAACTTTTGTAGCGAACATAAGAAACCTGCAGACTATCCACTCCCAAAAGACCAGCAAGTAAGCCTAGAAATTCTCCTGGGATGAGTACTCGAAGATGCTCCATTGCTGCCCCTCATTTGTCAAAAAATCTGCCACTGCGCGTTTCCTTTTTCTGTAAATATGAGAACCACATTGCTGAAAAAGATTCCCACCTTGTTTGATATCCCACCCCCACACAACACTGTACATGACATGATACAATATTTTAGCTTCTTTTTTTCTGTAAGGGTGGTGATATGACGTAGCAATCCAATCATTTACAAAACATTGACATTGTCAATTTTGAATTAAGTCTAGACTATAAATGAACCAATCATGTACACTTACATTTCATTTAAGACACTAGATTTATTGCAGGTGCACCTAAACTATGAAAATTGATCGATGAAATTTTTCTAATCCAAATTTATAATGAGCAGAGTCTAGAAAGCTGAAAGTTTGGACAGAAGACCACTTGGCTAGTTATAGATTCTGATGATAAACAATCTACTTATCTCCTTTATAAACAGTTAAAATTTTCTTCATAACACCAGACCAACTGCTTGGTGAGCAGAAAATTTTCACCCTAAATGATAGGAGAGGCTACCTACATTCCAGGAAGGCTCCATTCATCTGGACTGGGACTTCTAGGAATGTTAACTTATAGATAGCCCCTCGGGGCAATTTTCCAGCAAAAAAAGGAACTTGCTGTTAAGTAACCCGAAGAACGATTCTTTCTAATCTAAATGGTTTCTTATATTTTGATTAATGCAACATATAAACTTCCACATTCTCCCCCGTCGTATCTTCAGAGAATATAATGCAATCAAAATGACCATTTCTTAAAAAGAAATGCAACAAAAATGGAAGGTTTACGTTAAACAAACGCAAAATGGATTTATCATTATAGAGGGGAGAAAAAGGAAATCAGCAGGAATTGACTTGAAGGGCAAGGATACAATTAAAGCAACAGGCCCATTTGACTGAAACAAACAACTTTACATTTACAAGGCCATTGGGAAGTCTTATGATGTACGACGCCTCTTGAAATTCCTTTTTTGTTTTAATCCAAAGTAGTCGACCGTAAAAAAGCCCTATAAGTGCGTGCATGTGACAAGATGCAGAAGGATCCTTAGGCCAAAAGGTCCGAATCATACAGTTAGTGCCCAAAAAGGTAAAATTCAACATTCCTTCAAGCACTGCTTCTTCCGGTTTTGACAAAAAGACTGGATTGTGGGCAAACTTTGGATTTGGGGTATGTGTTCAGGAAAGTGAGAACCCTCTTACGAGCCTTAAATAAGATATCCCCAATTCATGTCATATAATCGTGTCATGAATGTTGCGCAAACATTTTATTTCTATTCACTAATGTAACAAATTTATTTGGGCAACCTGAGTATTACAGGTTGAAAAAGTTAACGTGTAGCTTTCTCTTTCTCCATATGGTAGCAAATTTTCCGCTCCTTCCACAAATCTTTCTCAATATGTGTTTCATAAAAGCTCACATCCCCACTTGTTTTCAAGACTACTGCAGACATGCTCCTTGTGCCATAACGTCCCTACACATTTGGAATAAAAACATAGTTATGTTTCTAGGAGGAGGAGAATAATGTATGCAGTAAAGCCCCCAACAAGATATAGATGGAATGATAAATTCAGATTACCAAAGATGTATCTGCCTCAACAAATATGGAACTCAACTGACATTCAAACTCAGGAGGATAAATGTGAGGCGGCTTGCTTTCGTCATCCTTGGTAGTGTCCCTCATTAGATTTGCAGTCATCTCTTCAATAGAAATTTCAGCCTCACCATATTTATCCAACATATCCTTGAAACTATGCCTCAACCTTTGAGCCTGCTAGACAAAAATTCAGTGCAATCAGAAAGATGTCACTGCAGGTGATTGGAGATATGCCTTATCTGCATGATGGAAGAGCTGTTGATATAATTCAACCCATTAACGTTACTGTACTATATCTGTAAATGTGCACTACAGCCCAGATAACCCCACCCCAAACCCAATCCCCTGAACCAAAATAAATCCAAATCACAATTACAAGGGGAAGAGAAGGGAAACAGGTTGCAAAGGAAATTTGAAATATTGAAAAATGTGTAATGCAGAAAATTCAAGTCCTCCATTCTGCAGTAATTGGCTGAAACTGCAAACTTTTAAAAGGTAACTGAAACCAAACAGCAGAAGAATATGCACGCCCCTCACTTTTCCAGTGCATTTGCCTGAGGTACAATTTCAACCCTTGCACAGTAGCTGGCCTCTCAAACTCGGTCCTTATGGATTAGACTTGTTTAATAGATTATTTGTCTTCCCTATGACAGCTGATGATTATTTATATCATTGATTAATGTGATATTTATTTATATAACAATTCCATAAAGAGAGGCTACAAAATTGCAACTAGATAAATGGCAAACTGCTTTCAAATCTTCCATAATGAATTGGTAAGCAACCAAAACCCATCTTTAGTCTAAACTAATTTCATCCATGAATAGTAAACGAGGCCGATGTGTTACATTTTCTAAAGAGCACCATCCAGTGGGCTCTTCAACACCATTTCTCACTCTTATGAGGAACTGTAGCCATGTCATCCAATAGAAATTGAAAAATCAGAGAAATAAGGAGTTCAAAAGGAAAAACAGAAGCTGCATTTGGCAGAACTCAAAATGGGGCCTCATAATAGAAGTGTGGATAAATCATTTGAACCATATCTAATACAATTCTAAGGCCAAATTCCATTCTGCCAAAAGTAGGCTGAGAACCTCCACCGTTCATCACATAGGAAATATACAGCTCATTACATATAAATAATTTAAAAAATGAAGCTCCTCATCCAGCATTCACAGTATCAAATGAAAATGAAGTACCATCAATGTTAGCACGATGGATATCCTAACCTTGGGCCATGGAGTGTCCAGCGTTGCATTTGATAAAACATGAATACCAGGAGAAACTTCTATTACTGATAGGCCATTGTCCTTTGTTCTGTTGGTTATATACAACATGGTCATGGAGCAAAGATCAGCTACTATCAAGTTGAACCCATGGTACTGGTCTGCTTCTTCCTTAAGTTCCTCCGCAAATTCTTTAGGACTATTTTTGCTCTATAATATGATCAAACACAACATTTATTCATAATCTAAGAATAAAATCAAAATTAAACTTTCATCTTGCAATCAAAGATTTGACCAAAAGAAAAGAAGAACAGCAAAACAGGCGCCTGGACAATATAAAATCATGAATGCAACTACTCGTGTTACATGTTAAAGCATTCGTGACTAAAATTTGCAACTAAAAAATCATGCCACAGGAAGGGGGAAAGTAAAAATGACCTTTAAGAACCGAACAGAGAGGTCTCCTCTGCTCTTGCCCTGGAAATTTGTTTTGATTTCCCTCACATTCGTAACGAATGCAAGCCTTCCGTTCCTTGTGCAAGCCAGCCAGGTCCCACCGGCTTCCCCATCTCTTCCCCCAAGTATTTCACCATCTTCCCACCATCCCAGTGGCGAAGTCGGCCTATGAATGATATAAACACACGGGAAAGAATAAATATTTAAACATCGATAGCTCAAATTACTTCGAATTTTTCAATTTCTAGCCATATTTAGGGCTAATCTGAATTAAGTTTCTATCAATTTCATGAAATGAGAACTAAAATCGTATGTACGTACCGGGAGTGATATTCGTCTCTGTTGAGCAATAGAAGGAACGGATAGAATGGGTGAGAATCCCAAATGAACACCGCTATACACATGTTTCTTGGTTCATGAAATTTCCAGGTAGCAATTCATCAAAATCACAGTGAGCGTGAGTGTAACGTAAATCGCCGCGTTTTTTTGGTCCTTTTCCTGCCGAATCTTGGTCGCTTACAGCAACCGAATCTTGTCTGTGATCTAACCACAGCGTTCGTTTTATCTCATGTTATAGAGAAATTAGGGTTGGGCCCCCAAACCTTTACGTTGCGTGATAATGGGACCTAACGTTTAAAAGAAAACTTTCGAGTCCTCAAACTATCTAAATATGTGAATTATCAATCAGGATTTCTACATCCTTAAAATAGTCAATATGAATATTAAAATCACAAGCAAGTTTCTCGTATCATGAAGTTGGAGGGAAAAATCTCCTAATTATTTAACACTTCTTTCCAATTTTTATTGAAAATTGCTTATGATTTTAACACACGTTCAAATAGACATTTACAGTCACATGGGGCCCTAATTCACATATCTAAATACCTTGAGAATCTAAAATCTCACTTTTAAATGTTAAATCGCTTATAACCAAACCACGAGAAAGGTTGAGGAGCATAATTTAATTTTTCCCATGTGAAAAAAAATGGCTATTGTAGACTTGTATTACGAATTAATTGTGCTAATGAATGACCGACCTTTTGGGTTTATAAATAGTAAATACTTGGACACCTTCTCCTTACAGGTTAATTTTGAGGACGAGGTCTACTCGAGCAATTGGTAACATAGAAGACAAGGCACCCCTTCTTGGGGAACCATGTTGTGGGGGGGTCAAGAGAAAGGCTACTTCTAGAAGACAATTGATTTTGTGGAGTCATGTAGCTTGAAAGAATGGCTCGCCATAGATATCGTTGAAGAATGATAGAATGCCACGATTTAATTGTATCATACATTGATACACATGAAAGGTCTTATGAGTTTATAAACGCTATGAGTACCTCATCTTATAAAT
>CAIGRN010030525.1:0-20442 GCA_903798345.1 Fraxinus anomala
TATATGTTGAAAATATCCAACAACCAGAAGATTTAGAAAGTAGAAAAGAACTGCTGAAAATAATATGATGACAAGGAATATGGAATCCGGGAATTTTGTGAGTTGAATGGTGGAAAATTAAGTTTTATAATAGTCTAATGGCCCATTATTGAGTGACATGAATGGCTGAAGTTACATGTGTTATACAGTTAACATGAACCATTAACACTAATAAACAGAGGATATATAATCTGCAATATATTCTTCAATTAATTTTATAACAACCCTAAAACATATTCGTATAAGAACAACTTGGTTGTTCAATTTATCTTTGTTAAAGAACTGATTTTGATTTTGCTTTTCAGAAATGGCTATTGAATTAACTAACTGTTGGATGTGACCCAAACTCTTCTGTTTATTGTTGCGAATGGTTGGTTACTGGTTCGCATTAAGTTTCTAATACCGATAACACTAGTTGTTTATGTCACTCAATAATTGGACATTAGACTATCACAAAACTTAGTTTTCCATTACTCAACACAAATGAAATTCTCGAATTCCATAATCCATGTCTTTATGTTATTTCCTGTAGTTCCTGTATGCTTAAAAATCTTCAAGTTCCTTTGAAATTTTTGATGTTTTGTTCAGATGCAAATTCAGTTCGTCAGTGTAGTAATTCAGTGCTCAATTTTTTACAAGGTTCTCCATTGTATCCTAGAAGGCAGACGCTTGTAGGATTCTCAAACAATTACGGTGAGGGAGTGAATATGTTTTAAGGACACTGTGTGTTACACATGGCTCGGTTTGCTAGTTTCTTCCTTTCTGTAATTCGAAATAGTTTACTAATTTATTAGTTAATTCCTATATGTTCTTTCAAGTATACATCGAACTATATAATCTACAATATTATTCTTCAATTAATTTTTTAACTAACTTAAAATAGATAATAAGAACAAACAGGCTGTTCAATTTTTCCTTGTTAAAGAACTGATTTTGATTTTGTTTTTCAGAAATGGTTACTGAAACAACTAACATAGATGTGACCTAAATTTCTCTATTTATTAGTATTAATCATTGGTTAATGGTTTGTGTTAAATGTATATCACCTTTGACTGTAGCCATTAATACACTCTGTAATGGGATATTAGACTATTATAAAGCTTAATTTTCCACTAAACACACTGAATTCTCAAATTCCATATTCTTTTTTTTATATTATTTCTAGTAGTTCCTTTCCGCTTCTAAATCATCAAGTGCATGTCAAAATCTTGATCTTCTTTTAAGATACAGAGATTCAGTTGGTCGGTGTAGTAATTCAGTGCTCAATTTTTGCTGGTTTCTCCGTTGTATCATGGAAGGCAGGCGCTCTCAGGATCCTTAAGCACTTATAGTGAGGGAGCGAATTTGTTTTAAGAACACTGTGTTTACAGAGGCCTTGGTTTGCTGGTTTTTTCCTTTTTGTAATTCGAAATAGTTTATCAATTCAACAGTTAATTCTTATGTGTTCTTTGTTGTGTATATATCAACCATATAATCTACAACATTAAATTTTTTAATTTATTTTACAACAAAACTTAAAGAAGATTCGTATAAGAACAAATAGGTTAAAGAACTGATTTTGATTTTGAATTTCAAAAATGGCTACCGAATCAATTTACATGGATGTGACCCAAAAAGAACATACAAGAGTTAACTGTTGACTAGGTAAACTATTTTGAATTACAAAAAGGAAAAAATTAAGCAAATCGAGGCTTGTGTAAACACGGTGTTCACAGATTCAATCCAGTGGTAAGTGCTCGAGGATCCTGCAAGCATCTCCATCCTAGGATATAAAGTAGAAACCTGCAGAAAATGAACACTAAGTTACTACATCGATAAACTAGATCCATTTTCAAAAAAACAACGAGAATTTGACAGGTACTGGAAGATTTAGATGCACACAGGAATCTTTGGAAATAATATAAAACAGGGAATACGGAATCTAGGAATTTCATGTGTGTTGAATAGTGGAAAACTAAGCTTTATAATAAGTCTAATATCTCATTAATGAGTGTCATGAATGGCTGCAATTATATATGTTATACACTTAACACGAACCACTAACCACTAACCAGCCATTAACACTATTAAACAGAGGAGTTTGGATCACACCCATGTTAATTGATTCAGCAGCCATTTCTGAAAAAAAAAAATCAAAATTAATTATTTAACAAAGAAAAATTGAACAACACATTTATTCTTATACGAATATGTTTTAAATTTGTTATAAAATTAATTGAAGAATAATATTGCAAATTATACAGTTTGATGTATAGTGAAAAAACACAGGAATTAACCGTTGAATCAGTAAACTTTCGAGTTACAAAAAGGAAGAAAACAGTAAATCGAGACCAGTGTAAACACACTGTCCTTCAAACAGATTCGCTCTCTCACCGTAAGTACTTGAGAATCATGCAAGCGTCTGCGTTCCAGGATACAATGGACAAACCTGCAAAAATTGTGCACTGAATTAACAAACTGGAGAACTGAATCTGTATCAAAACAGAACACCAAGAATTTGACAGGAACTAGAAGATTTAGAAGCCGACGGGAATCATTGGAAATAATATAAAAAATATAGAAAATGGAATCTTGGAATTTCATGTGTGTTGAATAGTGGAAAGCTAAGCTTTATAATAAACTAATGCCCCATTAATGAGTGACATGAATGGCTGCAGTTATAGGTGTTATACACTTAACAAGAATCATTAGCCAACCATTAACACTAATAAACATAGAAGTTTGGGTCACATCCATATTAGTTGATTCTGTAGCCATTTCTAAAAAAAAAAAAAAAAAAAATCAAAATGAAAATCAGGTCTTTAACAAAGAAAAAATTAACAACATGTTTGTTCCTATACGAATCTGTTTTAAGTTTGTTATAAAATTAATTGAAGAATATAATATTGTAGATTATACAATTTGATGTATATTGAAAGGAACACACACGAATTAACTGTGGAATTAGTAAACTATTTCAAATTACAAAAAGAAAGAAACCAGCAAACAAAGCCCTATGTAAACACGTTGTCCTTAAAACAGATTCGTTTCCTCACCGTAAGTGCTTGAGGATTCTACAAGCCTCTACCTTCCAGGATACAACCGAGAACCCTACAAAAATTGAGCACTGAATTACTACGCCGACCAATTGAATCTTGGTATATGAACAGAATATCAAGAATTTGACAAGAACTTGTAGATTTAGAAGCGGACCAGAACTGTTGGAATTCGGGAATTTCATGTGTGTTGAATAATGAAAAACTAAGCTTTATAATAGCCCATTAGTGAGTGACATGAATGGTGCAGTTACAGTGCTATACACTTAACACGAACTACGCCAACCATTCATAATAATAAACAAAGGAGTTTGGGTCACATCCATGTTAGTTGATTCAGCAGTCATTTCTAAAAAGCCAAATCAGAATCAGTGCTTTAACAAAGATAAATTGAACAACTTGTTTGTTCTTATACGAATTTGTTTTAACATTGTTATAAAATTAATTGAAGAAATAATATTGCAGATTATACAATTTGATGTATATTGAAAAGAAAACACAAGAATTAATTGTTGAATCAGCAAACTATTTCGAATTACAAAAAAGGACGAAACGAGCAAACCGAGGCCCGTGTAAACACAGTATCCTTAAAACAAATTCGCTCCCTCTTCGTAAGTGCTTGAGGATCCTATGAGCATATGCCTACCAGGATAAAACAGAGAAACGTGCAAAAATTGAGCCTGAATTACTACAACGGCGAACAGAAACTGTATCTGAACAGAACATCAAGAATTTGACATGAAGTTGAAGATTTAGAAGTGAGGAGGAACAGGGAAATAATATAAAGATAGGAATGGAATTCGGGAATTTCGTGTGTGTTGAATAGTGGAAATAATATAGAGACAGGAATCTAATGGCCCATTAATGAGTGACATAAAAGGCTTCATTTACAGGTGCTATAAACTTAACATGAACCATTAACCAACCATTAACACTAATAAACAAAGGAGTTTGGGATACATATTAGTTGATTCAGTAGCCATTTTGGAAAAATAAAAATAAAAATCCGTTCTTTAACAAAATAAAATAAAATTGAACAACCTGTTTGTTCTTATGTGAACTTGTTTTAAGTTTGTTACAAAATTAATTGAAGAAAATAATTTTGTAGATTATGCAGTTTGATGTATTAAAAAAGAACATAAGGGAATTGTCGAATCAGTAAATTAGTTTGAATTACGAAAGGGAAAAAACTAGCAAATCGTGTCTAGTGTAAACATAGTGTCCCTAAAACATATTAGCTCCTTCATCGTAAGTGCTTGAGGATTCTTCGAGTTTCTGTCTCCCAAGGTACAACGATGAAACCTGCAAAAATTAAGCACTGAATATCTACACCAACGAACTAAATCTATATCTGAACCGAACACCAAGAATTTTAAAGGAATTGGAAGATTTAGAAGCAGACGGGAACTACTATAAATAATAGGAGGATAGGGAATATGGTATCTTGGCATTTCATGTGTGTTAAATAGTGGAAAACTATGTTTTATTATAGTCTAATGGCCTCCATGAATGACTGCAGTTATAGGTGTTATACACTTAACACCAACCATTAACACTAATAGAAAGTGGAGTTTGGGTCAGATCCAAAAAATCGAACTAAAATCAGTTCTTTAATAAAGATAAATTGGACATGTTTGTTCTTATACGAATCTGTTTTAAGTTTGTTACAAAATTAATTGCAGAATATAATATTGTAGATTATACAATTTGATGTATACTAAAAATAACGTACATTAATTAAATGTTGAATCAGTTTACTATTTTTAATTATAAAAAGGAAGAAACTAGCAATCTGAGGCCAGTAGATTAAACTCGCTAATTAAATTAATCTGATTAATTTATTATTTAATTGTTTCGATCCATTTATCTAAGTTAATTTAAACGATCTTAATTATTAAAAACTTGAAACATATATGCATATAATATTAGATATTGTATAAGAATGCATTTACATTATGAATGTTTTATTAGCGAATGAATATGGACTCAACCATGTGGATGTGTTTAATGGTTAGTTTTATTCTTGTTATTTTATGGGCCTGGGAGTTCTTATTTATAAGAATTGCGAGTCCATTGTAATTGCAAGTTTGCGTGTTGAATTATTTAGGTCTGCATGCCAACTAGTATATTACAAGTTGTAGTTGGACTAATTAAAGATGTAAGAAAAGGAAGAAATTATAGAGATTGAGCATTGTATGAGTCAATGCTAGTCTATTATGGACATGTTTGACACTATAAAATATTTTTGAATGACGCGTTTGATGTAGTTAAAATTTATTTTTTGTTGAGTACACTCAATTGATAATGTATCTATCCAAATATTTTATTAAGGCTTATTAAGTGCACTCAATATCTTAATATAACAAATTGGATCCCAGAACACCCTAAGTGAAATATAGACTTCATAAATTTATGTAAGAGGGTCATAAATTTGAATTAAACAGTGAGAGCATAATTAATATAATAAAATATCATGTTTAAATTTATTTAAAGATTATTTTACTTTTCGTCATTTATATTTATTGAGTATGAGTAATCATATGTATTTGAGAGGTATACTGAATACCAAAACCAAGCTAAATCTTTTTTATTGGCATCGCAATCTGAGAATTGTTCTCAAGCATTAGAAAATTGGTTGTCTTTGTGTAGCTCTTTCTAGAAACACGTGCTGATTACTCGACTAAGGAAGTGGTGGCTGCTATAATAACACAATGTTGAGAATAATACTACAACACTAAGGAAGTGGTGCCTGCAGCTATGTCACCAGAGTTATAAAAGCAACATGAGGGTATAGATGCTAACACATTGATTTTCATTTCAAAGAGCTGAATACCATCACGTGTGGAAATATATGAAATTTTCTAGCAACTATACCCCTACATAATGGCAGAAGAATCTTCAGTCAATGCTCATGTATTGAAAATGTTGACTACATTTGTGTCAATTGAGTTCAATCATGAACCGTGAACTAATTATTGACTTAATTCTACAATCTCTATTAGAGAGTTATTCATAACTAATTATGAATTTCAATATTAAAAAAACTCGAGTGCACACTCATTGAATTGTTGAATATGCTTAAAACTATTAAGTCCAATATCAAAGTTAGTAATGGGCAAGCCAATGATTCTTCTAAGGGTACTAAGAGGAAGTCTAAATGGGTTTTGGGAAAGCATCTTAAATGGCTAAGACGATCAAAGCGAAGAAAGACAATACCAAATCTAATGACTCTTATTATCATTTTGGAATGATAGGTCATTGGAAAAAAAATTGCAATGTTTATGCCTACTTCATTAGCTCTTTCGGTATTGATACCTGGTATGGATATCATATTTGTATAAATATGCAAAAACTAAATAGAAGTAGATCATTACATAAGGCAGAAGTTGACTTACACGTTAAAAAGGAGCAAATGCTGCTGCATTGCCTTTAGGATTATGACTAGTATTGGAATTAGAGAAATGTTACTTTGTACCCACCACTATCAGAGCATTAAATACATTTCATGTTTGGACATAAATAATTTAAATGGTAAGAACAATTGTTGTTCCTTCTTATCTTGCTAAGATCTTAATGATTATGATACATTACAAAAAGAAATTTATATTCTAAATACTAAGTATTTTATAATTAGTATAGAAATTGAAAGGCATAAAAATGAAAATCTGAATAACTCATATATCAACATTGCATACTTGGTCACATAAATGAGAATGCAATTTCAAAATTACATGGAGATGTATATTTGGGTCAAATGATTTTGAATCATTTGACAAATGTGAATCTATCTGTTAGGCATAATGACCAAATCCCATTTTATATGAAAAGGTGAAAGATTTACACAATTACTGGGTTTAATACATAGAGATGTATCTGGATCCATATCAATTAATGCTAGATAAAGTTTATCTTATTACATCACATTTACTGATGACTATTTCAGAAATGGTCATGAATATTTTATGAAATTCAAGTATGAAACTCTTGAAAGGATCAAAAGACTCAATCTAGAAATAGAGAGACAAATAGGTAAATATATTTTTACACTAAGACCTAATCGAGGTGGAGAATATCTATAAGGGATAATTTTAGATGTTAAAGAGAATGAGATTCTCTCATAGTGGATTTCATACACTGAAACATAATGGTGTATCTGAAAGGAGGAATTACACATTATTTGATATGGTGCGATCAATGATAAGCCATCCAAACTTTTCAAAATTGTTTTGTGGTCATGCACTAATTGCTGTGTGCTACACACTAAATTGTGTCTCGTCTAAATCGATTGATAAAATTCCATACGAGTTATGAAAAGGCAGTAGGCTCAATTTATCTCATATGAAAGTTCGGGGCTGTGACACTTATGTGAAGCTCGCTGAATCAATAAGTTTGAGTTTATATTCGATAAATACATATTTGTGGGATATCCAAAAGAGATATCTGGATATTAATTCTATAATCCCATTGAGAAGAAAATCTTCATCTCACGACATACTGTCTTCCTAGAAAAAGAATTTATTCTAGAAGAGGACACTGGGAGTAAAATAGAACTTGAAGGAGTTCAAGAGTCCATGAATATAGTTGACCAAGTAGATGAACCGAAGTCTGATCCTACATTTGCTGATGGACATACTCATGATCAGGAAGTAAAGACTCTTGATGACATGTCAAATCCGTGTAAATCTTGTAGGATCATTCGACTTTCAAGAAGGTACGAATCCTTGATTATTAATTAGGTATTACTAATCGAGGATGATGAACCTACTAATTACACATAAATAAAGTCAAGTGTTTACTCAAAGGATGGCAAGAGGCCATGGAGTCCGAGATGAACTCGAAATATGTGAACAAGGTTTAGACCTTGATCGACCAGCCTAATGGAATAGAACTTGTAGGTTGTAAATGGGTTTACAAGAAAAAGATCGACATGGATGGGAACATTCATACATATAAAGCAAGACTAGTAGCAAAAGGTACAAACAAAGATAAGGTGTTGGCTTTGATGAAACTTTATTGCCTGTAGCCATGTTGAAGTACATTCTGATTTGAGTTAGGCAAATGGATGTCAAAACTGCATTTCTTAATAAGAACTTGCAAAAAGAAGTGTACATGACAAACTTAAAGGTTTTGAATTAAAAAATGCTTACAAGGTATACAAGCTTGATCAATTCATATATGGATTGAAGGAAGTATTTTGGAATTGAAATCTTCGATTTGATGAGAATGTCAAAATGTTTGATTTTATAAAAAACGAAGAGGGATTCGTGTGTTTACAAGAAGATAGTGGAATTTTTGTCTTATTCCTAATATTATATGTGGACAACATATTAATAGGAAACAATGTCCTTGTATTTCGATCGTTGAAATTATGGTTGTCAAATAATATCTCCTGAAAAATATGAGAGAAGCAACTTGATCTGTTGAAATAGATATAGAATATTGCTTAATTCATCCTGATCTACATAGATAAAATTTTTATAAGATTTTATATAGAGAAAAATGAATTAAGAGTTCATGGGTATACTGATGCCACCTTCTAGATAGACTAGAATGATAGCAATTAGGATATTGTTTTAATCTTAAGCGTTGTGTTAGATGTTGCTCTGCCAAGAGTCTCTAATACAATATCGTTCAAATATGTCAAAAGTCATATGAAGGTTATGAATAATCAATAGAAGATTCGTCACTCTTAGATAGTAAGAGATTATGATCTACATTTCATTCACTTAAGTTGGTTATGAAATAATTGGTCAAGTATACTCATAAGTCGAAACAAAAAGAGTTTTCGACTAATATTGACTTAGTAGTAGGATGAAAGATATGATCGATAATTGATATTGACACATATCCATATCTCATAATTGATCGAATCATATTAATAAAAGGATTATAGTTTCACAATAAATAAACAAGTTTGATTTTGTCATACCACGTGAGATTTTTTGTCACATTTATTGCTCGACACATTGCTAGATATCAATTTTGGACGATGGATATGAATTGATGATAAATTAAAACGACATATTTTAATTTATCGATTTTGTTTAGATAAAAAATAATAATTTACGTCGTTTGACATCATGATTAGGAACTTAATGAGTCACACACAAAAGGATAACTAGAAAAATGAGATTCGTCAATTAATTAGTAACCAGTGTTGGTCAATTAATTAATTGTGTTGTTTGTTAATAAGCCCAAATTAATTAATTGGATTAATTAATTCATGAACCAAATTAAATTTATTGAATTAATTAAATATTGAACCGTGTTCAGTTTAAAAGACGGGTCTAAGCCCCCTTGAACTTATATTAAAATCTATTAGGCTTTCAGAATAACAAAATACAATTCATTATCTTGATAGCACAAGAAAAGAAAAATCATAATTCTCTCATTCTTATTTCCTGTGCGGATTTTTATTGGAGGCTCGAAAATTAGACGACTGGTAGATCGTGATTGTTCATGTTCAAAATAAGCAAAGGAGTTTACAAAATTCAACAAAGGTATATTTTCTATCACAATTTCTATCTAAACACAAAGCAGATCTTTGGTGAAAAATTGAAATATGTTTTATTTTCGCTTTGCATAATTAAGTAAATTCCCAACACACACATGCATAGCTCTTTTAGTTCTAGTTGGACTAAGGATAATAATAGAGTTACTATATAAAATCATATTGTTCCAAAAAGTTATTATTTTAGGTAGTTAAGTTTGATTGTTAACAAGGAATGGGAGATTGAAGAGGATGTAATGCATACGATGAAGTGAAATGGAAAAATGCTATACGAATCCTATAAATAGGAATATTCGTTTAAGGCTAAAATGCAAGTTTTAATTAGACCAACTATGCTTTATGGCTCTAAGTGTTTTAGTGGTAAAGCTCAAGATGTTCATAAGATGAATGCAGCAGAAATGAGGATGTTAAGATGAATGTGCAATCGATAAGAAATGAGAATATATGTCAAATAAATGGAGGTTACGTTGATTGAGGGAAATTAAAGGGAGGAAGCCATGATTAAGTCACTTTTCCCGTCGATCTAAAGAGGCTTCAATTCATAAGTGACGTGATTTTGGTAAAGCAAGTTAGAAAGGAAGGGGTAGACCAAAATTAACTTGGCCTTGTAGTGGATGCTAAGAATAAAGTCGCTTTAGATCTCCCAATAGACCTAGCAATGAATAGAATGGAGAAGACGGATTCAAGGCTCAACCCCAAATTGGGAATAAGGCCTCACTTTTTGTTGGTGATGGTGTATATATATTGAATAATTTTTTGGTTAAAACATTCAAAATAAGAATTCAAAGAGAATTGAATATCTAGCTTAAAGCTACAAAAAATATAATAATAAATAAATAAATAAAAAGGAAAAATAAAAAGTCATAAAATGCCTCAAAGAATAAGCAAACATTATGGCAATATTGTTAAATGGACTGAATTAAAATTTACCTGGTTGTGTATGTTGGAAGTGGCATCTCTACGACAATTGTATTAGCAGTGATGCTTGAAGGAAACTCAACATAAATTTTCAGAATGACTTCTGCCTAAAATAGAAGGATAAAAGAAAATCGAGTAGTTAGTTGCATGCTTCTTTTAATAGTTCAGGATGAAAAACCAATATAGTTGCTACTAAATATTTGGGTAGGTACGAAACAAAAATTGTATGGCAAAACTTACTGGCATTCTAAAAATATTATAATAGGGAACAATAAGCATGATCTACCTTAAGCGTTCTAGCTTCTTCAATTAAGCCGTAAATAAGGAAAGGAGGTTTGAATTCCTGAGTAATACGATAATTCATGGCTGGAAACTCACATCTGATGGCACCTAACATGCAGATTAAAGATGAAGTAATTGTAAGGGTTATGCCATAGGTCCAATCAACTTTTGACAAACACTTTTAATATATAATTGATGCATATTTATTGCAAGATCTATTATTAAATTGAATTAATGTTATAATAAATTAAATAATAGAATCCGTGTATTCAAGTTTTGGTAAATTATTAATCACAAGGAGATGCAATTGTGAGATAGAAATTATATATGACTGAATCTTAAATTATTCGTAATCGTAAGTAATAACGAGATAATGATATGACATGTGGTATTTGCTTACTTATGAAGTAAGTAGCTGATCCCACAAGTTAAAGTGTGGTGATACTTAAATGAACACGTAAATATTTGTTATAGAATAAAACATTGGAGACTCGTTGGAGAGATTCCACATGGATAACTATCTGAGCGTCAGTAGTTAATCTCTAACGTTCGATAGTGGAATTGGTCATTTGACTTAAAGTCATCATAGTACCTTATATGAGGATAGTCATACTTTGGTGATATTAGATGTTGCTATGCCAATGGTCACTAATACAATATCGTTCGGGTATATCAAGAATCATTTGAATGATCAATAGATAATTCGTCACTCTTAGATAATAAGATATTATGATCTACATCTCATTAATTAAGTTAATAACGAAATCCTTAGCTAATTTGTACTCACAAGTCAAAAATGAGTTTTCGATTTTTTCAACTTACATTGACTTAATAATGAGATGAAGATATGATCGATAATTGAGATTGACATATATCCATATCTCGTAATTGATCGGATCGTATTGACGAATGGATTATAGTTTCAAAGTAAACGAACAAGTTTGATTTTGTCATACCACATGACATTTTTCGTTATATGTATTATCCTGACGCATTGCTAGATGTCAATTTGGGACGACGGATGTGAATTTGTGATAAATTAATAGTGGTATTTTAATTTATCAATTTTTTATTAAATCAAAATAATAATCAACGTCGTTAAGTATTGTGATCGAAAACTTAATGGGTCACACACACAAAAAGAAGTAGAAGAATGAGACTAACCAATTAATTAATTGATAAGTATTGGAGAATTAATTAATTAGGTTGCTTGTTATTAGGCTCGAATTAATGAATTAATTAATTCACGGACCGAATTTAATTAATTAAATTAATTAAATACTAGACCGTCTTAAGTTTAAGAGACGGGTTGAGCCTACTTGACTTCTAATAATAGGCTGTTAGGGTTTGAAAATTAATACACGCATCATATTATTATTTTTGCTAGCATAAGAAAAAGAGAAACCATAATTCTCTTATTCTTGTTCTATTGTGGATTTCTATTGGAGACTGGACAATTGGACAGCTATGGATTGCAGATTGTGATTGTTCGTGTTCCAATATCAATACAGAAGTTTACAGAATTTACAAAAGGTATAATTTCTGTCACGGTTTCTTTCTAAATACAAAGAAAATCTTTGGTGCCAATTGAAATTTGTTTTATTTTTCGCTGTGTAAGTTCACAACAGTAAATTCATTTCGAGTGGGAAGAATCTCAGAAGACCAACATAATGGATCAGAAGCTTTGTAGCATCATGACTCACCAGCGTCAAGGTTCTGTCAATGTCAAAGTTATCAAGATGTACAGTACAGATTCATGGAAATTGCAATCATCCAAGATTACTAATCCTGATCCAAAAGAACCACTATAATCTATTCAAAAGTAAGTTTAATTAATGGTTCTTCACAGCTTCTGCACAATTGTGCATCACAAGTTTGAAATATTTTTGTTTTAAAGACTGTCAAGTAATCATATTCAAAATAGAGTTTAAAAGTCTAACTAGTTTAACATAGCCAATTATCAAAGAGAAGAGGATTATTCTATTGCAGAAAGAGTGACCATGAGAATATCGTAAGTAGATCTCCCATTTCTTCCAGTGTTCAGGTCATTATTAAGAGCTAATCTAATTTCGGGATTTCCAGTTAGATAACTCTTCCTTTAAATGGTGCCGTCAATTTCAGAAGTCAATATATATCCCTGTTCAAGCATTGTTTAATAATTATGGTGTATGTTTACTTAGTTCCTAGATAAACAGAAATATTATACAATGTAAATATTATACCATGTAATAGAGAGATTCAAGCATAAGATTGCACACACATTATTTCTTCGTTTCTAGTTAACAGCAACAGCTTAAAACTACTTATTATGAGGTCAAAAATATTACATAAATATAAATAACGCTGATATAAACTCTGTTGACGAAAGAAAGTGCCAATAGAAAAGTACAGTATCCCTTCCCACAAAAAGGTAGCAGTTACTTAAAAAACTAGTAAGTGATGATGTAATGTGTTGCATTCTATGCTGGTTGTCTGAAAGTGACACCCTCGTAGACCAAATTGCAATCCTCGTAACAATAATATGGAGCATTGCAAAAGGTCTGCACTAAGTCAAATTGAAAATTTATTATTCTCGTGCAAAGAAGGAGAATAATAAGAAACCAGACACAGGAGTATATGAGAATTTGACATGAGAACATAGCACAAATCCATGAAATAGAAACTAAAAGTTCACTCAGGAATGGTAAAGATACATTGGAGTTTTGGAGCAAATAAGGCTGGAAAAAACTCTAGAACCGAACCGAATCGAGCGGTTCTTCTTAAGTTAAATACTTAAACGAGTATCTGAACCGAGAATCGACGGATTCGATTCGATTCTTGGTTCTAGACCAAGAACCGTAGAACCGAATATCCTTAATTTTTTTTATCTTAAATAAGCCAAATTATTATTTTTTAAATAAATTTTATAACTAATTAATTTAGCTCAAATCCAAAATGTGATTTTACTATTTCTAATTTCCAACCCAAGTCCAATTAATCAAAATGACCAAAATTTAACCAAAATCTCATATTCTACTATAGTGTCGTTTCTGTTCGAGGAAATCGAATTGGAAGCCTCTTTTTATTGTTGTGAGCTCGCTATCTTCCAGTGATTTTAACTGCCAAATCTATGCAGAACTCAACATAGAGAAGCGTAAAAGATATCAAGGGACTGGATTACGCTATTTTGTAATAGTTAAAATTAAATATGTCATTAGTTGAATTAATGTAGCGTTGTTGTAAATATCAAAATTTTTAATTATTATACGAAATCCAATAACCAAATGAAATTGAACCGAACTAAACCGAACAGAACGGAACTGAACCCGAATGATTCCATAATTAAATTTGAACCCGACGGTTTCATTTGCTAAATACTCGGGTTCTAGAACCGAATCAAACCGAACCATGTCGAGTCTTTGGAGCAAATAACTTAGGTATATGTCCTGAAATGCAGCAATACTTTCTCGGGATGAGTTAAATATAAATTTCACAATAGGCAAACGCGTGTAACTCGTATTAAAAAAAATTCCTTTTTTTATTCGTACAATGATTGTGAAGGCACATACTATTTTTCAAAGTATATATCATAGTAAATCATTTGTTTTCATATCCATCATAAAGTTTCTAAAAGGATTAAAGCAAAGAGAATATTAGCTTTCTGGACTGAAAATGGTTTTCACCTTTTTTAACCTGGCACCAAGAATGAAGAATACACAGCCATGTTTATGCAAGGAATTAAAGAATGAATACAAGCAAGAAAATTTTCCCTGTAACAGAAATTACAGTGACTCATATGGGTGACTCATCAAGGTATCCAAGTGGAAGGAGGAGAGAGAAGGTTCTTATACTTCAATATGCACCAGTGGTCTGCTCTTCACTGTAACCTTGTCCCTGAGATAGTAATCATGAGAGAAGAATGTCTGCCACTTGTTCTTCTCTAGGAATGCATTGAATTTCTATCTTGTTGCCAATGACTTTATCTTTGATATAGTGCAAAATAATCTGAATGTGTTGTAAGTGTCATACACTAGATCCAATCAACTTTAGACATATTACATATTACACATCTACAATTACTTAGAGAAAGTAAGATGGGAAAGAAAATAATTTATAGCCACATATTCAAGTTGTGATCTGTGAATGATAGATTACTGATGACAAATTCTTAATTGAGATTTGAAAGTAAGGGAGTTCTCATATAGTTTATCTCACTTATTTCCTTCCTTTGGTCTAAAATTCTTATTGAAAAATATCAATTCAAAGAAAAATATTTATATTATGGAGAATGAAATGTTCTATAATCATGAATTTGATCCATAAAAGATTTAAAGGTTGCAATTATAGATTAAATCTATTATTTTCAATAGAATTTTTTAGGAAAGCAATATTGTTTTTAATAAGTAATATTAGGTTTGAAAATTTTTTAATTGTCTAAGTAATTTTATTTTTTATAAATTATATATATTAATATTAATCTACTTAATAAAATATGCCATTTCAAATTAATTATATATATGTAGTATCATTGTAATTTCTTTTAATGGTATGTAATGATTTTTTATTAATTGTGTAATA
The DNA here is from genome assembly GCA_903798345.1 of Fraxinus anomala. Taxonomy (NCBI): domain Eukaryota; kingdom Viridiplantae; phylum Streptophyta; class Magnoliopsida; order Lamiales; family Oleaceae; genus Fraxinus; species Fraxinus anomala. The sequence goes on from CAIGRN010030525.1 coordinate 15,343, forward strand.
ATAATTAGTAATAATTGTGTTTAGTGAAAATTAATTGACTTAATTTCTGAAAGCAATAATAATTGTTAAATATCTTATTTAGAGGAAATAAATTGAATGTTAAGTAATATGTAAAAGTAAAATGTGAAATTGAGTGTTTATCACCTATTCACACTTGGGTTATTGAAAAGTGACTTTTGTCTCATAATTTTATCAAGTTAACGTAAATGGTGATTAAAGAGTTGATGGTTATTAGAAAATGATTTTTCATCTAATACTTATCAAGTGGTTATTAGGAATGCAATATTCTTTTAATATGTAATAATAGTTTTAAAAAAATTAATTGAATATGTAATTTTGTTATTTCTATATATTAATATTAATTGACTTAATAGTCTATGCCATTTCATGTTAATTATATATGTAGTATTGTTATAATTTTTATTTTATTTTATTTTATTTTTATCTAAGTTTTTATTAATTATATACTGATAATTAGTAATAATAGTGTTTAGTGGAAATTAATTGACTTAGTTTTGAAAAATAAATAATATTAATTTTAATAATAATTTTATGATTGAAATAAATTTAATTTTAAAGGTATTATTGAACATAATAAAAAAAAAATAATGTAAGGGTAAAGTGGAAAATTGAAGATATAAGGATAAATGAAGATATATTGAACCTATAAAATTGAAGACATAAGGATAAATATGGCATATTAGACCTATAGCTAAATATGTATGGGTAAGATTGGTAATCAAAAGTTTCTCTACAATGCCTCTTTTTAGTATATTGTAGATGATGAATGCACTTCATTTATGGCAGATTTGTTATTTAATTGAATTAATATTCTAATAAATTAAATAATAGAATCCGTAAATTAGAGTCATTGTAATTTTTTAGTCACAATGAGATGTGACTGTAAGACACAAATTACATATGACTAAATCTCAAGTTATATGTGGTCGTAAATAATAGCGAGATACGAATATCTCTATTATGGATAAATCATCGCATGTGGCATTTCTTACTTATGAACTAAGTAGTTGATCTCACAAGTTAAAGTGTGGTTACACTTAAAATGAACACGTGGATATTTTGTTATAGAATAAAACATTGGAGACCCGTTGGAAAATTCCACAGGGATAACTATTTGAATGTCAGTGGTTAATCTCTAACATTCGGTAATGGAGTTGGTCCTTCGATTTGAGGTCATCATAGCGCCTTATATAAGGATGGTCATATTTTGGTACTGTTGGATATTGCTCTGCTAAGGATAGCCAATACGTCATTGTTCGGGTATGTCTAGAATCATTTGAAGGTTGTAAATGATCAATAGAGAATTCGTCACTCTTAGATAGTAAAAAAATATAATCTACATTTCATTTAGTTAAGTTGATAAAGAAATCATTGGTCAATGTGTAATCATAAGTAGAAAAAAAGTTTTCAACTTATATTGACTTAATAGTGGATTGAAAGATATGATCGATAATTGAGGTTGACATATCCATATCTTGTAATTGATTGGCACCGCAATCGGAGAATTGTTCTCACGTATGAGAAAATTGATTATGTCATTGAATAGCCATTTTTAGAGATAGCTGCTGATAACTCGGCTAAGGAAGATGTGACTGTTATAATAAACACACTGATAACAATATTACTGCAATATGTGTGATGCTTGCAGCTACATCACCTGAGTTACAAAAGGCAACATAAAGGTATAAATGCTAACATAATGATTTTTCATCTCAAAGAGTTGAATGATGAACAATCACGTGTGGAATGATATGAGATTTCCTAACAACTAGTGCGGAATAATACAATTAACAAGCAACGAGTCACTTTTAATGTTTCTAGATGGTTAAACAAACAGTCCAATTATCTTAAGTTGAATTGCCAAAGTTTGTAATATGGAAAGCAATAAATAACACCAATATGATGACGGAGAAATCCAACTGAGTAAAAACTCCTGGACTAAGCCGTTACCTGCACTATAGACAATGTGTGTTAAAGTTCAATTCCAAACTAGTTTCACTAGCTGTTGTAAACCCTGTAACTCCAAGATCCGTTGTTCCTCCAGACTCACGATCTGCTACCGTAGATACTATCTAGCCAACATGCTAGATATCCCGATCTACCTCCTGTAGCTTCCAAGATCCGCTGTAAATTCCAGACTCATAATCTTCTACACACGTCTCTTCTAAGTGGAATTCCAAGAACTTCCCGTTCTTGTGCTTTACCTGTGCTTGTAGTCCAACCTCTCTCAACCTCCAACAACATCTGAAGTTCAACTGAGAAAGTATTTTCCTAAGGATGTTCAGGAAGTAGGTGTCGTGGATTCTTCAATTTGATGTTTATCTCAAATAGTTGGTTATATGATCTCAAGAAAAAAGGATGAATCACAATAAAAGAATATGTTCTTGGATCTTTAGAGAATAAGATGAGGCAATGATCAAAATGAAAAACCACACACAATTTCGTGCATAGGCTTGGGTATTTATAGGAAATGGTAATTTTATTAAATAGGCCGGAAAAATCTGTTTAAAAACGCAAATTAGGGTTTTTCGGATCGACCTATTGCTCGATCGAGAAGCTGGCGATAGTCCAGCGAAAGACATTCTGTTTTTATCACTCGAGCAGTGTCAAGACGATAGGCTAGCGAAAATGCGGTTCTGTGTTTCTCCTCTTGTCATGCTCAAACCCTAGACCTCATAACCAAATTTATACAAATTGTACCCTAGGTCCTTGATTTTTACGACACGTTACAAATTAGTCATTTTATCCACAGAATTGCCAATACTAAAAACTTAATAAACTTTCCCTTTGGCATTCTGTGACAAAACTATACAATAAGTCAAGGATAAAAAAAAAAAAAAAAATAAACTATCCAAGCTATGTTTCTTTCATTCATTGTCAAACATGTTTCCTGAAATCAAAAACTCAATACTCAGTATAAAAGTACGTGAAACGAAAATAAAAAAAACTTATGAACACAAATAAGAATGCTAGTTTGAGAGGTGACATTAATGTCAATTAAAACACTAGTCGAAACATTAACATCACAAAACATCAAAACTCAAACAGCAATGCATTGCACATTCTCCCCCTTACTACAAGTTCTCAATATTTTTATGCAGTTGGCAAAATGTATCTATGTTAAAAAAATTAACATATAATCACTCAAAAATGCATTCGATAGCATACATAAATATATTCAATGTACAGTAAACATTCCCAAATACTCAGTTCAAGTTAACATTGAATAAATTGTATAAGTAACCCATGTGTATAAAGTGTCAAGTCTTTGTAAATAGGACTCCAAACCTTAATTTTGTGATAAATGATATGCTAAACATTACTGACAATAAGTATATTCCTCGACTTATGAAAGTCAAACCATTTACAGCGCATTAGAACATTTAAATAAAAAAGCTCATTGTATATTGATAGTTTCTTTTTTCTCCTTGACTTTGAGCATATTTTATTTTCACATATTTCAATATTTTAAACTCATAATTATTTTTCACATCTTAAGTGCAGTCTCTTCTCCATTAAGCGACTAAAATGACCCATATAGATTTAGGTCGGTTAACCCAAATCAGTTGACCATATGCACCAAGTTATAAGAAATCCCACATGCTTAATTGCTCGACTCAAATAGGCTTCGAAAAAAAAAAAAAAGATAATGAGTTTTTTTTATTACCGGGGATAACCTTGAGCTTAAGACTAATAAATATGGTCAATTCATGTTCAAAGTCAGCTTACTAACATGTGACTGCCATCCCAAATCTTACACATGCGGTTAAATCCCATTACAATATGATAGTGTGTACAGTGCAGATGGTACATGAAGACACCAATACTAATTACTCCATATCAACTCAAGCAAGTAATGGAAACTATGCTACAACTTATCAATTATGTCCATACATGATCACAACATGCAAGTTTAAGAATGTTATATATGCTGTAATAAAAATTTCCATCATTTTTAATTTTTAATTTTTAATTTTTTTTAATTTTAAAGTATGAATGCACCAAGCATAAAAAATAAAATGGCAAACACAATAAAAATAAAACATATGCATGAATTTTCTACCTAGAAAACAAATAAACAAATAAGATGCATGCATAAATCAATGTCACACATTGATAAAGTACGAGCATGCACCAAAAATACCTAATCAGTTAGGTATGTAAATGCTCCTACCTTTAAGAGCACCGTGATCTATTTCGTAATTTTTCAGATCACTCTTCTCACCCAGACTTGCCTAGTGACAGGACTATTTTCGGTCATCTCTATCATTAACTTAGTCAATTGACCAACCTAATTAGTAAGAAATTCAATCTAACCAACACAGTCCTGACTGTTATTTCTATTTAAGTTCTAATTTCTATTTCTGTTCAGAAGATGATGACATCTAGGCCTTATATGTCCTAACTCACCACAGTAAAAACATGTAGGGATAAACTTAGGATCAAAGGTATGTGGACGCTGATGTCTATTCCTAGGTCGACGGGACCTACGCTGTCTAGTAGGCCTCTATCTAACAAATCGCTTATCCTTAAGATCGGGGTTAGACACATGTTTGGGTTGGTCAATAGTAGGGACAAACGTCGTCTTAGAAGTACTAGCAATATTTTCTTTAAAACCTAGACCTCCCTTATTTCCAGCCGGCTTGCCCATTCCTAAAATGTTATCTAACTTTTCAGAACCACTAGAGAAGACAAGGAGTTAAGACTTAGAATATTCTATATCACTCAGAAGGTTTTTAACCTGGATATCTAAGGTATCTTTCTCAGTAGTCAACTTGCTGATTCTCTTAGAGAACTTCTCAAGCTCATTGATGAGGTTTTTAACCTGAGTCTCTAAAGCTTCATTTATGGATTTCACTTCNTTTCAGAACCACTAGAGAAGACAAGGAGTTAAGACTTAGAATATTCTATATCACTCAGAAGGTTTTTAACCTGGATATCTAAGGTATCTTTCTCAGTAGTCAACTTGCTGATTCTCTTAGAGAACTTCTCAAGCTCATTGATGAGGTTTTTAACCTGAGTCTCTAAAGCTTCATTTATGGATTTCACTTCACTTAGGATCGAGGTAGATTCCTTAAT